>OW799237.1:45646508-45697186 GCA_941918925.1 Phyto melanocephala
ATTTGACCGTTCCTTTTCACTTCTTAAAACCAACTGTCAGCTTTCAACTTTTTTAATCTGACTTTTTCCTTTCTTCTCTTCAACCGCAAGGTTGCCAGTAGGTGATCTTGCCTACCGAGCCCTTATACAAATTATGCAAAATTAGCAAATGATGAATAAAAAAAATTAATAATAAAAAAATTCGTAGTTTTCTTTCTTATTTTAAAAACTTTAATTCTTATAATGGACCATTTTTAAATTATAATGGACTATTTTTGAATGAAAAATTTGCGTTTTTTTATTTATTTATTTAATTTATTGTCTATAGATAATAATCCTTACAGACTAAAGTATGTAAAATAACAAAACAAAATTCAGGTTATATATAAAATAATATTCTATAATAATTCAACGATTTAAATATAAAATGATATTTCTTTTAACAATTTCTTTACTTTCATTGAGGCCAATAAGGTGATAATAATTATTAAAGTTTTCACATATACGACGAAGAGGATCATTATTAGCATAGTTGGTTCTGTAGTATTTTAAGTTAATAAAACGGAAATTTCGAGTTGGTCTGGTTGGAACATTAAAAGATATTTTACTTAGCAGGAATTCTGAGTCGATATCGCCTTGAATTAGGCCCAGCACAAAAGAAAAACTCAGCATTGAACGACGACTTTTTAAAGTTGGTAATTTTATAAGACAGAGTCTGCTTTCGTATGACGGTAGTAAAAACGAATTCCATCCAAGGCCACGAAGACAAAATATTAAAAACTTCTTTTGTACAGACTCGATACTATCAATATGAATATTATAGCAAGGATCCCAAATAATCGATCCATATTCAAGAATAGGTCGAACTAACGATGAATATAATTGTTTCGTAATATAAGGATCTAGAAATTCCTTGCACCACCTCTTCATAAATCCAAGTACACCATTTGCTTTGTTAACAATTAAAGAAATATGGTCACGAAAATTTAATTGGTGATCAAGCAAAATACCAAGATCAAGAAAATTCAGAACTTTATCAAGTTTACACTCATTTATGCAATAAAATAAATCCAATTTCTTAATTCTGAAAAAGGACATATGCTTACATTTTTTTATATTCAGCTCCATTAAGTTGATTTCACACCAATTTACCAATTTGCCAATATCAGATTGAAGGAAAAGTTGATCTTCGGGATTATTAGAAGAACGAAAAATTTTGACATCATCGGCATACATCAAAACTTTAGAGTGCTGAATAACTGAAGGTAGATCGTTTATGAATAAGGTAAATAAAATAGGACCAAGGTGGCTACCTTGCGGAACACCAGAAGGAACTTTGATAGCATTAGACGTAGCACTTCCATACTTAACTTGTTGAGTTCTTAAAGACAAGTATGATCTTAACCATTTTATTGTCATATCCGTAAATCCCATTAATGACAATTTGTTAAGCAAGAGATCATGGTTTACCTTATCAAAAGCTTTACTAAAATCTGTGTAGATAGCATCAGTTTGCATTTTATTTATAAAACCATCATTTATTGTAGTAGTTAGCTCCAAAATATTAGTCGTTGTAGAGCGATGTTTACAAAAACCATGTTGGCACGGTGACAAAATCGAAGAAATTTGATAGTATAAATTATCAGTTAAAATTTTTTCAAAAAGTTTGGGAATATCACTCAGCTTAGCAATGCCACGATAATTTGATATCTCAATTTTGCTTCCATTTTTAAACAACGGAATTATATACGATAATTTCCAAATCAATGGTACGTATCCTAATTTAATGGATTTGTTAAAGATAGCAGTAAGCGGGTAACATAAATTTTCTGCACAATTTTTTAGAACGCAATTTGGTATTTCATCTGGACCAGCATTAAACGAATTATTTAGTGATAATAAATTTGAAAGAGTCGTTTTATAAGTAATAAAAGAGAATTGTATACCAGATGATTGAGGTATATTAAATGAGTAAGATGTTATGTTATTATATACTTTTTTAGAGTAAGTAGTTGAAAAAAAATCAGCAAACAAATTGGAAATAGAAACGTCATCATCAGCGTCATTTGATCCATATTTATAGTATTTAGGATTAACGGACGATCGACGTTTAGAGTTCACAAATTTATAAAACGATTTAGGATTTGATCTCATTTTCGACTTCATACGGATTATATAGTTGTCGTATGCAGATTTATTTGCCAAATTGTAGTAAGAACGAGCAATACAGTATTTGGTATATTCTACAGATGATCCGGTCCTTTTATATTTCTTATATAACTTGTTTTTCCTGTTTTTAATAGTTCGGAGATACTTATTATTCCAGGGTGGCCCAATATTGTTGTTTCTAATTGTAATTCTTGGGACAGTTTCAGAAATGCAGCGGCGTAATGTTGAATAGAAGAGAGAAACAACATCATCTAAGTTTTCGATAGAGATTATACTATCCCAGTTAACGTTTGATAGCAAAGATTTAAGCCTCTGATAGTTTGCACGAGAAAAGCAAAAAACTTTATGGGGTTTAATTTTGTTAGGAAGTAAAACAGGTAAGCTTAATAAATTAAATATTTCCAATTTTAATGTAGGATGATAACGATCTTCAGGGTAAGTAACGGGAAGTGTTTTATGTAAAAATATATCCATCGGCTGGTTGACAAATGCAAGATCAAGAAGTTTTCCATTAATATTGTTTTCATAGTTAATTTAAAAAGTCCATAGCTTGTGAGTGAGTGAATAAATTCATTTGAAACTGTAGGAATTAGATAATTTATTTCTGAAGATTTATTCCACGATATGTTAGGTAGATTAAAATCTCCCAAAACAATAAATAAATCAGATGGAATAGATTGTTGCAAAACAAATTCAATGGCAAAGATGTGATTATTGTATATATCCAGAGAAGAGTTTGGAGGTATGTATGAGCATGTAATATATAAATTTGTATTTCTCAGTCGAATTTTTACAGCGACAAATTCGATGTCATCGTTAAGTATAACATTGATTTCTTCACAACGAAAATTGTTATGTGCGGCAATGAGCACACCTCCACCCATTCTACATTGTTTCATACTTACCATATGTCAAAAAATAATGCATTTTCTTTTATTTTTTTTAATATGTATATTAACAAAACAAACTTATTTATTTAATGAAGGTACAAATGTAAACTTATTTGATAAAAAATGAAGGTACAAAGGTATTATTAATAAATATTTAATAAATAAAACAAAAAACTTATGTAAGTTTTTTTTTTACATATATATATATAAAAAATTAATTTCTTTATACAAGCCTCTTGCTTCTTCCATGCAAATAATTTTTTCCGGAACTCCACTCTTAGACCTACCGAAGGAATAACATCCTTCATGTCTTAACTTTTGAGGTACTGGAGGCTTCGGAAACTTGTATCTGCATCTATCAATACAAAAATATTTATAACAAGTAAGAACGCTATATTCGGCCATGCCGAATCTTATATACCCTTCACAACGTGTAGTCATGCAATAACAGTAGTTTGTATCACCATTCATCCCATATGAAATACATACATACATATACAAAACATACATATATAAAAACATTCCATTTCATTTTTAAAAAAAAATGAAAAAAAATTTTAAAAATAAATTAGAAAAAAATTTTAAATAAAATTTAAAAAAATAATTAAAATATATATAATAAATATAAAACAAAAAAAAATTTAAAAAAAAATTAAAAAAAATAGTAATAAATATATAAATAATATATTATAAAAAAAAATAAAAAAAAAAATAAAAAAATATAAAAAAAAAATTTTTTTGGCTTAGCTGGGATTCGATGCCACGTTTTCTCTAACCAGTATACACAAAAAAATCGAGGTGGTCGTGGGTTTTTGCTCATATCTCAGTTGTTTATATACCGATGTTTCTGATTTTCAATACCGATCTACTCCCGAATATTTCTGATATTTGAATACCTCACCCGGGTCCAAGCGATTTCGGGGGGCTTCGAAAAGTTGATTTAAACATACACACGGACAGACTGACAGAGCTTAATCGATTCCCCTATTCATAAGCTTTCAGAAAATATATTCTTTATGGGGTCGGAAATGAAAATTGTAGAAATTTCACACGGAATGACAAACCTATATATACCCTTTTTCACTGTGTGAAGGGTATAATAATAAAGTGCACAAGCGGCTGCAAACCTAACCTCAAAAAGTACTTAACTTACCTTTTAAATAAGGCATTACACATTTACCAAATCAAATTGTTTCAAAAGTTCTAAAAGTGGATCACTATCTTCCTTGAATATTTCTGTTCCGCTCAGTTCAAATTCTTCTAAAAAAATGTCGTTCACTTCCATTTTATTTTTTAATTTTTTATTTAAATTTAATTCTGTTTGTCACAACTTTACTTCATTGCTGTAACTTTTAGAATGACGCTTGTAAAAAAATGGCGGACATATTTTATACATCAACATTGATTTTAAAATAAACATTCTTATTTCTATAATGGTTCTACTTAAATTTAAAACTTTTAATAAAGAATAAAGTCAATATTAAAAATTATAAATCTTAATTTAAAAAGGAAATATTTTTAAATTTAAGTTGTTTAGCCCAAAAATTTTTGTTTTTAAAACAAAAACGAAACTTTTTCATTGAAATACGTTTTTTCTTTCTTCATTGTAAAATTATAAATCTTAAAATAACAAGGAAACATTTCTATTTTTAAGTTGTGTAGCCAAAAATTTTCTTTTTTAAAACAAAAAGGAAAATTTTTAATTGAAGTACGTTTTTTCTTGCTTTATTGTAAAAATAAAAATTGTAAATCTTTATATAATCAGAAACATTTTTATTTTTAAGTTGTTTAGGTAAAAATTTTTCGTCTTTAAAACAAAAACGAGCATTTTTGCTATAAAAATATTTTTATCACCAAATTGTATATATAACAATGTAAAATCTTAAAATAAAAAAGGACATTCTAGTTTTAAAATTATTTTAATGAAAATGGTGCAATTTAAAAATAAAAACGCAAAGTTCTTGATTTAAAGTTGATTTTTTGGCTCAAGGTAGTGTGTAAACTGTGACCAAGGTACATTTACTCCAGGAAGACTCAAGTCCACAGCTGATCATTGTTTTGTGTGTTCTCAAATGTCAAAATTTGTTTACTTTTTTTCGTTCGTTTACATAACTTTTTTTTTAGTAGATGTGTATGTATCATAGATATTTTTTATTTACTAACATTTTGCTACCACTTCTATCAGCTGATTTAGGTTTTATTTTGACATTTAAGAAGTTTTTTGTAGCAACAAAATACACGGTGCGTCTACCTTAGTTAATATACCTTGACTGTGACTAACTGTTTTGTTATGAATAAGGCCGTATAAGTCTTGTATATAGAATTGAAAATAAATAAATGAATAACCTTTTTTTGAGTTATCATTAATTATGTAGAGAAGCGTCTAAAAAATCTTTAATTTTACTTACAAATTAAAAAAAAAATCCATAGAGTTGAAAATTTTAACCAATTTTGCACTTAGGTAGCCATGATGCATCAAATCTATATAGTGGTTTTACTTGTTGACCTGTGTAATAAATGTGAATATTTGTATGTTTGTTACTTAATCACGCAACAACGGCGGAACAAAACAAAATAAAGTTTGATACACAGAAGGACAACAACTTTGATTATTGCTCGTCGTACAATTACGACGAACGACAAATTTCGCTCAACACATCGAATTCGTCGGTAATGAATGAGCACAAGTATCACCTTTGGGAATTTTACTCCTAGTATCTGTATTGTCAGATGAAATTGAAACTAATGAAGAAGAGACAGACAAGGATCTCAAGGCCCTAATGCTTGTGCTAGATTGCGAATTTACTGAACCTGAAAGGGATTTTCTGGTAAATGAAGCTGCTCCTCTTCCCCTACCTTTTGCCGAGGACGGACTACGACTTACAACTTGTACTCTACCTCTACCGGATAAATCTACTAAATTGGGATTTGCTACTGTACGTGGCGGATTCCTAGATGTGCTTTGCCGAGTGTTGGGTTTGTGCATAATGTGCCCGCGACTCAAAAAAAGGAATTTCTATTTGCAAGGGGGAAAAGAAAAAAGATTCTATACGTATAACCTTTATCGCGTATGGGAACTTGATTAATGGTAGTTTAAAAAAGATTTAAAAATAAAAAAATATTGTGAAAAGTCACGAAAAAAATGTTGTGAAGTCGTGAAAAAAAGCTGAAAGCAAATTTAAAAAAAAAGATTTCTTGCAAAGCCAAATTTTTTTATCATGAGGATAAAATAATTTTTCTTGCAAAATTTAATTTTTATCGTGAATTTTAACAAAAAATAAAGTTTATTGGGAAAAAAATTATTTTTTTTCTTTTCGTTATTACGGTGATCACGTTGTTCTATACGTCGAGAATGATAAGATACAATGGTATGCTGACTCTTCTTGTTAGTGATTGGCTAATCAATTTCCAATTTTTCTCAAAAAAATTGATGACTCAATCAATTAAAATTATAAGTAACGCACTGAGCTTTAAAAAAGCATTATACAATTTGTTTTCAAACTAATTTTTTTTTAAACATAAAACTGTATTTTTGTTTTAGTTACATATGTATATTTTTTTTATTATGTTACCATAAAACTTTGTTTATCTTATATATATTTCTTATATTTTAATTCATTCATTTATAATTCGTTTATATATTCGTTTATATATTAAACTTCTCTTTTTTTATACCCTTCACACAGTGTAAAAGGGTATATATAGGTTTGTCATTCCGTGTGAAATTTCTACAATTTTCATTTCCGACCCCATAAAGTATATATTTCCTGAAAGCTTATGAATAGGGAAGTCGATTAAGCCCTGTCCGTCTGTCCGTCTGTCCGTGTGTATGTTGAAATCAACTTTTTGAAGCCCCCCGACATCGCCCGGACCCGCATGAGGTATTAAAATGTTGGAAATATTCGGGAGTAGATCGCTATTGAAATTCAGAAAAATCGGTACATAAATAACTGAGATATGAGCAAAAAACCACGACCACCTCGGTTTTTTTTAACAATAGACACTAGATGAGCTTATGTTCGAATCCCAGTTGAGACAAAAAAAATTTTTTTTTTTATTTTTTTAATTTTTTTTGTGTTATTTTATTTTTTATACGTACTTACATTCAAAAACTCAATTTATAATTTTACAATGGTACGTTTTTGAGCGGATAAAATACTTTATTATAAAGAAAAAGAATAATAATGAAACATATAGTAGGTATGTATGTATGTATGTATGTACGCATTTATTTAAAGAAAACAAAATGTCACCGCGGCTTTCGCTGCTAGAGATAACAAAGTAACAACAGCTATAACCTTGATTCAACGTAGCATGTGTGTGTGTGTAAAAAACCTACATACGAATATTCATTCAAACATATTGCTAATACTTAAATGTATGTATGTATGTATATGATTTTTATTTTGTATGAACCTCATATAGGTTGCAAGTACTTTTGTATATTTAAGTTATATACACTCAAACCTCGTTTTATGCTATTGATTCGTTCCGCAAAAATCCGCATAAAATGAATTCGCATAAAACGATACCCTAGCTTCATATAAAAACTACTGATTCGTTCTTGAATTAAAAAAAAACGCATAAATTCAAATCAAAGAATTAAAAGTCATACAAAACCGCATAAAAAAAGTCAACAAAAAAGTTTATTTCATTTACTTAAAAAAAAAAATTAATTAAAAATTTATAAATAAATAAGGAAAACAAACAAACATTTAATATTAATTCAGTATAAAAAAAGGAACAAAAATTTAAATTTAATTAATATTTTTATAAGATTTTATGTTTCAAAATCATTTAATAACTGTCTGCATCGTTTTTGAACTGGTTCTATATCGCTTTCATCACTAGATGGAACAATTATATCATTTGGTATATCATCACTTTCATCTCCTGAAAGGTTCTCATTATGACAAAAAGAAACGGCCGAGGATTCTTCAAGAGCTTTTTTGTTTTCTTCTCGTACAAAATAATTTGTCAACAGACTTTGTGATTTTGATTTTTTTAGTTGTTTGTACAACTCTTGATATCCTGAAAATATATCGTTAAGGCCACGTTGAATCTTTATTGCTCGTTCCGTATCTGGATCCACATTGAAAATTTCGTTTTGTAAAGCATTCACTGTGTTAAGAATTTCACCAATTTTTTTTTGAAGTAAGAGGTTCAACAACTTCCTCACAGTCGCTCTCGCAATGAGTTTCTTGGATATTATCCGTAGTTAAACTAATAATATCTTCATCGGATAAAGGCACTTCAACAAGAAGTTCTTCTAAATCATTGTGGTTCAGAGAATCAAATCCTTCTCCTCCAATTTGACGAGCCAGGGTAAAAATTTCATCAGATAATGAAGATATTTGCCCTCCAGTGTTGCTACTAACACAGTCAGGCCATACAGCTTTCCAGCATGCATTTAAGGTATGCGGTCGTATTTTGGATGCGGCAGATGCAGCCAGAACTATGCAATCAAAAATAGTAAATTTTTTCCATGCTTCGATTAATGTTAATGTTTCATTTTCAATTTTATTTAAAATGAATTCATATGTGCTCTTTATGTAGTATTTCTTAAAAGTGGCAATTATTCCCTGATCTAGAGGTTGAAGAACGCTAGATGTATTGGGTGGCAAAAATTCGACCTGAATGTTTGGATGTTCTAAACGAGGATGTCCAGGTGCATTGTCTACAATTAGTAAAATTTTGAATTCCAGACCTTTTTCCTTCATATAAGCTTCCACTTCTGGCACAAAACATTTGTGAAACCATTCACTAAACAATGCAGATGTAACCCAAGCTTTTGCATTTGCCATCCAGTGAACTGGCAAACGTTTTAAATCTTTACCTTTAAGCGCGCGTGGTTTCAAAAACTTGTTAACAACTAGTGGTTTCAACATTTTATCTCCTGAAGCATTGCTGCATAGTAAGAATGTTAATCTTTCTTTACAAGCTTTAAATCCACTAGCTCTCTTTTCAGATTTTGCAATGTAGGTTCTACTTGGCATTTTTTTCCAAAGTAGGCCAGTCTCATCTGCATTGAATATTTGATCTGAGCAGTAACCTCCTTTTTCAATTATTTTTTTAAATTTTTCTGGGTAATTTGCGCATGCCTGCTCATCTGCTGATGCTGACTCACCTCTTATTTGGATATTGTGAAGGTTATTTCTTTTTAAAAATCGTGCCAGCCATCCATTACTTGCTGAGAATTCTTTTGGCGTGGAAACTGAAGGCTCTGATTGTTTAATCTTTTCATAAAATACAAGAGCTTTTGCTTTTATCATGTATCCGCTTATAGGAATCTTCCTTTTTGTTAAATCCTCAATCCATAACACAATAGATTTTTCCACTTTTTCAATCAGTGTGTCTCTTGAATAAGAAGAATATTTAGAGCTCAGTTTTGTGCCAGAAATAACGGATTTTCTTATGGAAACCTCATTATTTTTTATCGCGCGTATAGTTGATTCTCCCAGTTTGTACTCCTTTCCAAGTGCCGTATATTTTGCTCCATTTGCAATACGATCTAGAATTTGAATTTTGGTCTCTAGGTATATTGTTTGTCGATTTTTCTTATTTATGTTCATGGTGTTATCTGAAAAACTAAAAATTTCTTTGCACAGAATCTTCAAAATTAGAAATTTAATTCGCTTACTTTGTCACTTTTACGATAAATAAAACGAAAAACTAAGGTTCTTTTAAATATTTGATGTCACAAAGGAAATAAAACAATTTACTGCAATAATAACATCCAACCTGTTGATACAATACAAAGGGAATAAAACAATTTACTGCAATAATAACATCCAACCTGTTGATACAATTAAAAGGGATTTCCCCTAAATGGTAAAACAAACGCACATAGTACATATACAGTTTGAAGCTGAGACTTGTTTGTTACCGGCGGCGATGTTACCATGTATACTGATATCAGTGTTGCTCATTGTTAAAAATTTGTATTTGCAATAATAACGCAAAAAAAATTAAAATTTTAAAACCGCATAAATTTGAATTCGCATAAAACGAATTCGCATAAAACGAGGTTTGAGTGTAAATATTTATAGAATGGTAGTGCAGTGGGTACACGACTGAACTATGAAGCTGGTGGTACGCAGTTCGATACCATTAAGTGTTTGCTTAATTTTTTTTTTTTACATTTCAATGTTTCATGGTCAATATGAGTAGAATATGAAATATCATGACTAGCAAAATACGATGCACTATGAAAAAAAAAACTAAACTAAATACATATCTATTTTTATGTATTTTTCCCATTGAGTACGTAGTATACGTTAATACATATTATATATTTTAAATTTCAATAATGTATGCTCTATTACTCTTTACTTTTTCCTTTTTTTAATTATTTTAATTAAACTATATATGTACGTAAATTTATTTTTTTACAATGGGATGTTATTTTTATATATGTATGTTTTTTAAGTATGTACGTATTTTATATGAGATGAATGAATTTGCCATTGGGAGATTAGTAGCAAAATACGATGCACTATGAAAAAAAAAACTAAACTAAATACATATCTATTTTTATGTATTTTTCCCATTGAGTACGTAGTATACGTTAATACATATTATATATTTTAAATTTCAATAATGTATGCTCTATTACTCTTTACTTTTTCCTTTTTTTAATTATTTTAATTAAACTATATATGTACGTAAATTTATTTTTTTACAATGGGATGTTATTTTCATATATGTATGTTTTTTAAGTATGTACGTATTTTATATGAGATGAATGGTGATACAAACTATTGTTATTGCATGACTACACCTTTACTTCTTCTTAATTTTTTTAATTAAACTTGCAAACAAGTGCAAGAAATTACATGCCGTTGGGAGATTAGCGGTTACATCAATAAACTTCAAATTCGTTGTTGTGTAAAAATTAATTTTTTTCACATAAATACCTAGATACATTCATACAAATGTCCATATAAATTACATTTATTTATTTCCATTAAGAAATAATTTTAAATGCAATACCTTACTACACCTTTACTTCTTCTTAATTTTTTTAATTAAACTTGCAAACAAATGCAAGAAATTACCTACATGCCGTTGGGAGAATAGCGGTTACATCAATGAACTGCAACTTCGTTGTTGTGTAAAAATTAATTTTTTTCACATAAATACCTAGATACATTCATACAAATGTCCATATAAATTACATTTATTTATTTGCATTAAAAAATAATTTTAAATGTAATACCTTATGCTAAATGTAACAACTCTTAAGGAAAATAATAGATTTTTTCAATCTTCCTCTGGTAACTCTGCTCACAATATTTTTCAATCTTCCTCTGGTAACTCTGCTCACAATATTTAAAGAAAACAAAATGTCACCGCGGCTTTCGCTGCTAGAGATAACAAAGTAACAACAGCTATAACCTTGATTCAACGTAGCATGTGTGTGTGTGTAAAAAACCTACATACGAATATTCATTCAAACATATTGCTAATACTTAAATGTATGTATGTATGTATATGATTTTTATTTTGTATGAACCTCATATAGGTTGCAAGTACTTTTGTATATTTAAGTTATATAAATATTTATAGGATGGTAGTGCAGTGGGTACACCACTGAACTACGAAGCTGGTGGTACGCAGTTCGATACCATTAAGTGTTTGCTTAATTTTTTTTTTTACATTTCAATGTTTCATGGTCAATATGAGTAGAATATGAAATATCATGACTAGCAAAATACGATGCACTATGAAAAAAAAAAACTAAACTAAATACATATCTATTTTTATGTATTTTTCCCATTGAGTACGTAGTATACGTTAATACATATTATATATTTTAAATTTCAATAATGTATGCTCTATTACTCTTTACTTTTTCCTTTTTTTAATTATTTTAATTAAACTATATATGTACGTAAATTTATTTTTTTACAATGGGATGTTATTTTTATATATGTATGTTTTTTAAGTATGTACGTATTTTATATGAGATGAATGAATTTGCCATTGGGAGATTAGTAGCAAAATACGATGCACTATGAAAAAAAAAACTAAACTAAATACATATCTATTTTTATGTATTTTTCCCAATGAAGCTGGTGGTACGCAGTTCGATACCATTAAGTGTTTGCTTAATTTTTTTTTTTACATTTCAATGTTTCATGCTCAATATGAGTAGAATATGAAATATCATGACTAGCAAAATACGATGCACTATGAAAAAAAAACTAAACTAAATACATATCTATTTTTATGTATTTTTCCCATTGAGTACGTAGTATACGTTAATACATATTATATATTTTAAATTTCAATAATGTATGCTCTATTACTCTTTACTTTTTCCTTTTTTTAATTATTTGAATTAAACTATATATGTACGTAAATTTATTTTTTTACAATGGGATGTTATTTTTATATATGTATGTTTTTTAAGTATGTACGTATTTTATATGAGATGAATGAATTTGCCATTGGGAGATTAGTAGCAAAATACGATGCACTATGAAAAAAAAAAACTAAACTAAATACATATCTATTTTTATGTATTTTTCCCATTGAGTACGTAGTATACGTTAATACATATTATATATTTTAAATTTCAATAATGTATGCTCTATTACTCTTTACTTTTTCCTTTTTTTAATTATTTTAATTAAACTATATATGTACGTAAATTTATTTTTTTACAATGGGATGTTATTATACCCTTCACACAGTGAAAAAGGGTATATATAGGTTTGTCATTCCGTGTGAAATTTCTACAATTTTCATTTCCGACCCCATAAAGTATATATTTTCTGAAAGCTTATGAATAGAGGAGTCGATTAAGCCCTGACCGTCTGTCCGTCTGTCCGTCTGACCGTCTGTCCGTCTGACCGTCTGTCCGTGTGTATGTTGAAATCAACTTTTTGAAGCCCCCCGACATAGGTTGGACCCGGGTAAGGTATTAAAATATCAGAAATATTCGGGAGTAGAACGGTATTGAAATTCAGAAACATCGGTACATAAACAACTGAGATATGAGCAAAAACCCACGACCACCTCGATTTTCTTTTCATAAAAACAACATTACAACAACAACATACATACATACAAACGTGTATACTAGTTAGAGAAAACGTGGCATCGAATCCCAGCTGAGGCAAAAAAATTTTTTTTTAAATTTTTTTAAAATTTTTTTTTTTTAATTTTTTTTTATTTTTTATTTAATATATTATATATATTTTTATTATTATTTTTTTTTATATTTTTTTTTTAATTTTTTTTTTATTTTTTTTTTGTTTTATATATAAAATATATGTATATAATAATTTTTTTTTTTTAATTTTTTTTTTAAATTTTTTTTTTTTAAATTTTTTTTTTACTTTTTATTTTTTTTTTGTTCTTTTTGACATACATACGTGAATTTACTGTTATTGCATGACTACACGTTGTGAAGGGTATATAAGATTCGGCACGGCCGAATATAGCGCTTTTACTTGTTCACTGTGTGAAGGGTATAAAAAGGGTATATATAGGTTTATCATTCCGTGTGAAATTTCTACAATTTTGATTTCCGACCCCATAAAGTATATATTTTCTGAAAGCTTATGAATAGGGGAGTCGATTAAGCGCTGTCAGTCTGTCCGTCTGTCCGTCTGACCGTCTGTCCGTGTGTATGTTGAAATCAACTTTTTGAAGCCCCCCGACATCGCTTGGACTCGGGTGAGGTATTAAAATATCAGAAATATTCGGGAGTAGATCGCTATTGAAAATCAGAAACATCGGTACATAAACAACTGAGATATGAGCAAAAACCCACGACCACCTCGATTTTTTTTTCACAAAAGCAACATTACAACAACAACATACATACAAACGTGTATACTGGTTAGAAAAAACGTGGCATCGAATCCCAGCTGAGCCAAAAAAATTTTTTTTTTAATTTTTTTTTTTATTTGTTTTTTATTTTTTTTTATTTTTTTTTTTTTATTTTTTATATAATATATTATTTATATTTTTATTATTTTTTTTTTAATTTTTTTTTTTTAATTTTTTTTTTTATTTTTTTTTGTTTTATATATATTATATACATAATAATTTTTTAAAAAATTTTTTTTTTTTTAAAAAAATTTTTTTTTTTTAAATTTTTTTTTAAATTTTTTTTTTAAATTTTTTTAAAATTTTTTTTTTTTTTTGTTTTTTTTAACATTCATACGTGAATTTATAATTTTACAATGGGACGTTTTTATATATGTATGTACGTATTTCATATGGGATAAATGGTGACACAAACCACTGTTATTGCATGAATTCACGTTGTGAAGGGTATATAAGATTCGGCACGGCCGAATATAGCGCTCTTACTTGTTTTCATATATGTATGTTTTTTAAGTATGTACGTATTTTATATGAGATGAATGGTGATACGAACTATTGTTATTGCATGACTACACCTTTACTTCTTCTTAATTTTTTTAATTAAACTTGCAAACAAGTGCAAGAAATTACATGCCGTTGGGAGATTAGCGGTTACATCAATAAACTTCAAATTCGTTGTTGTGTAAAAATTAATTTTTTTCACATAAATACCTAGATACATTCATACAAATGTCCATATAAATTACATTTATTTATTTGCATTAAAAAATAATTTTAAATGTAATACCTTATGCTAAATGTAACAACTCTTAAGGAAAATAATAGATTTTTTCAATCTTCCTCTGGTAACTCTGCTCACAATATTTTTCAATCTTCCTCTGGTAACTCTGCTCACATTATTTAAAGAAAACAAAATGTCACCGCGGCTTTCGCTGCTAGAGATAACAAAGTAACAACAGCTATAACCTTGATTCAACGTAGCATGTGTGTGTGTGTAAAAAACCTACATACGAATATTCATTCAAACATATTGCTAATACTTAAATGTATGTATGTATGTATATGATTTTTATTTTGTATGAACCTCATATAGGTTGCAAGTACTTTTGTATATTTAAGTTATATAAATATTTATAGGATGGTAGTGCAGTGGGTACACCACTGAACTATGAAGCTGGTGGTACGCAGTTCGATACCATTAAGTGTTTGCTTAATTTTTTTTTTTTACATTTCAATGTTTCATGGTCAATATGAGTAGAATATGAAATATCATGACTAGCAAAATACGATGCACTATGAAAAAAAAAACTAAACTAAATACATATCTATTTTTATGTATTTTTCCCATTGAGTACGTAGTATACGTTAATACATATTATATATTTTAAATTTCAATAATGTATGCTCTATTACTCTTTACTTTTTCCTTTTTTTAATTATTTTAATTAAACTATATATGTACGTAAATTTATTTTTTTACAATGGGATGTTATTTTCATATATGTATGTTTTTTAAGTATGTACGTATTTTATATGAGATGAATGGTGATACGAACTATTGTTATTGCATGACTACACCTTTACTTCTTCTTAATTTTTTTAATTAAACTTGCAAACAAGTGCAAGAAATTACATGCCGTTGGGAGATTAGCGGTTACATCAATAAACTTCAAATTCGTTGTTGTGTAAAAATTAATTTTTTTCACATAAATACCTAGATACATTCATACAAATGTCCATATAAATTACATTTATTTATTTGCATTAAAAAATAATTTTAAATGTAATACCTTATGCTAAATGTAACAACTCTTAAGGAAAATAATAGATTTTTTCAATCTTCCTCTGGTAACTCTGCTCACAATATTTTTCAATCTTCCTCTGGTAACTCTGCTCACAATATTTAAAGAAAACAAAATGTCACCGCGGCTTTCGCTGCTAGAGATAACAAAGTAACAACAGCTATAACCTTGATTCAACGTAGCATGTGTGTGTGTGTAAAAAACCTACATACGAATATTCATTCAAACATATTGCTAATACTTAAATGTATGTATGTATGTATATGATTTTTATTTTGTATGAACCTCATATAGGTTGCAAGTACTTTTGTATATTTAAGTTATATAAATATTTATAGGATGGTAGTGCAGTGGGTACACCACTGAACTATGAAGCTGGTGGTACGCAGTTCGATACCATTAAGTGTTTGCTTAATTTTTTTTTTTTACATTTCAATGTTTCATGGTCAATATGAGTAGAATATGAAATATCATGACTAGCAAAATACGATGCACTATGAAAAAAAAAACTAAACTAAATACATATCTATTTTTATGTATTTTTCCCATTGAGTACGTAGTATACGTTAATACATATTATATATTTTAAATTTCAATAATGTATGCTCTATTACTCTTTACTTTTTCCTTTTTTTAATTATTTTAATTAAACTATATATGTACGTAAATTTATTTTTTTACAATTGGATGTTATTTTTATATATGTATGTTTTTTAAGTATGTACGTATTTTATATGAGATGAATGGTGATACAAACTATTGTTATTGCATGACTACACCTTTACTTCTTCTTAATTTTTTTAATTAAACTTGCAAACAAGTGCAAGAAATTACATGCCGTTGGGAGAATAGCGGTTACATCAATGAACTTCAACTTCGTTGTTGTGTAAAAATTAATTTTTTTCACATAAATACCTAGATACATTCATACAAATGTCCATATAAATTACATTTATTTCTTTCCATTAAGAAATAATTTTAAATGCAATACCTTATGCTGAATGTAACAACTCTTAAGGAAAATAACAGCTTTTTTCAATCTTCCTCTGGTAACTCTGCTCACAATAGTTTTCCAATATTTTTCAATCTTCCTCTGGTAACTCTTGCGGAAACCTATACTTTTATTTAATTTAATAAAATAAATCTTAGTTAAGGTAGTTATTAGTCAATTCTACTTTCAGATATTATTGACAGGCGAAAAACAAATTGTGATAATTTTTATTTATAAGCTCCTAAATAACTTGCAGACATGTTTGTGGCACTGCCTCTGGTTTTTTGTTTTTCTCATTAGAAGCAAATTTATCTCACATTTATAAACATTAGATATATAACAGAAGTAATTTCTAAATAAAAAAAATATTTAAAAGGGTCTTAATTTTTTTTTTATTTTTTTTTATTTTATTTTTTTAACATACATACGTAAATTTACAATTTTACAATGGGATGTTTTTATATATGTATGTTTTTTAAATGTATGTACTTATTTCATATGGGACTACACGTTGTGAAGGGTATATAAGATTCGGCATGGCCGAATATAGCACTCTTACTTGTTGATATTAAAGCATTCTATACTGTAATAAAAGACTATAAGTCTTGTGTATAGAATTGAAAATAAAAATAAAAAAATAAATAAAATAAAAATAGAACGTGTCTCAAAAAAAAAATCACAATTTAAAAAAAATAAGTATTCTGATAGGGTAATTATAGAAATGTTTGATAATTATTTTATCCGAAATGTTTCCCAATATTGAGATATGATCGCAACGATGGCTGCTCGACTAGTTGTCATCAGTTCGGACTTATCATATCTCCGACATTCGAAAACTTAGTTTGTTACCGAATATCTTGAAATAATTATTGTTCGCCAATCTTGCGTCGCAAATGATACCAGGTTAACATACCCAGAAATCATGACTTACGCTAGTCCACGAACAATCACCATTTCCAACTTCCCTTTCATTTTAGCGTCGCAAATGAATCCAGGTTTAGTCTCCCAGAAGTCATGACTTACGCCAAATAAAAGAAAATTTAACTATTCGAGCCCTATATACGATTAAGTTAACTTACGTTCGCATTACGTCAACGATGTGTTACTTCAGGTGGAAAAAAATATAATTTACATTGTTAAATTTGTTTCGTGTCAAGTAAAACTTATTTTCCGTTAGGTAAAATAAATCAACGCACTGCTTTGCGTTGGGCTAATATTAACCTCACGTTGTGCAAATTGCCTTGCGTTGGGCTAATACTGGACTCACGTTGTGCAAATTGCTTTGAGTTGGGCGCCATCTATGTTACGTGCCGGTATTTTTCGACTACCAAATACAAAAATAACAAAACGAAACATACCCACGCCAAATATTGGGTTAAGGGCGTAAAAGGCGGTTGCCAGCTAGCTCGAGTAAAAAGGTCAGTGGTTCTCAACCTGGGGTATTTGGCACGTGAACATATGACCGTACCCTATACAGGTGGGTACGGGAAATTTTTAAACAAAGCTTTTAAAATCTAACATCGCTGTCGTTATGCAAACGTTGGCATGACCAGGAGCATCGTCATGCCTAGTACTATTGTTTTCCCTCCCGCAATTTGCTCCTATGACAGACCAAGTACCTAAAATTGTATGTCTGTCCCAATAATGTGATCACCCGCTCAGTGCATTCCACTTACCTCCAATATTCCTCCTCTAATGGAAAAGATTTAAAATTTCATGATGCACTTACATGAAGTAAAAAAAAAACTTTATTTATACAATTCTAACAATAAAAGAATTATTATTGGCCAATGTATGTATACGATAACATTATTTAAATTAATAATATTAATAAAATTAATTATAATATTAACAATATCAATAATATTTATAACAATAGCAATTATAACAATAATTAATGATAATAATACAAGTAGGAAGAGTACTTAGCTTATTCAGGGCTTAGATATTGTTGTTTGCGGTTTGTTGATGTTGCTGGTAAAGTTGTAGCAGCGGTTCCGCAGGTAAACTTGTAGCTGCTGGTAAAAGCGGTGTTGCTTGCTGGTCGGGACATTTTATTATAAAATTGGTCTATTTTGTTGTATAATGTTGGTTGAAATTTAAAATATATTTTTGGACATTTTAAATATTATTATTCACAAAGCAAAAAAAAAAATTCAAACCAGGGGCTCAATTCTCGTTCTGTGAAACTGTGAAATGAAAAAGTTTTTCTATAGCAAAGGGTATGGTGGCACCATATGATATTACACACAAAAACTTTTCATTTCATAATTTCATAGAACGAGAATTGATACTCAGTTTAAATTTAATCCTTCACTTTTTAATGTGTGTGAAGTTAGCTCCGTAAGTTAGCTTCGTTTTTTAAGTTTACCTAAGTTACATGGTAACTTAACATAACTCTCACTCTTTGTCTGCTACTTTAACAGAACAGTATATTTTTAGTTTAAAAACATTGTGTGCATACAAATCAAAAATGTATGCGTAACAGAATGTTAATATTAAGTAAAATCTATATGAACATACATATGTATATTGCAATTTCGCACACCTTAAAAATTTTATAAAACAAATAAGATCGAAAAAATCATTTAATAATTTTGAAACTATGTAATCTTTATTCAGAATTTATTTCAGATCGGAGATATATGACTTTGTAAAAAAATGTTAACATTTTTGCTATATAGACAATTTGAAATTTGCAAAAAAAGGCTAAATCTAGAAATTGTGCTCCAATCAGACCTTTAGTGCTCGAAAGCTATCATTCTAGAGATTTCAGAACCATATAGTCTATATTCAGAATTTATTTCAGATCGGAGATATATGACTTTGAAAAATAAAAATGTTAACATTTTTGCTATATGGACAATTTGAAATTTGCAAAAAAAAAGGCTAAATCTAGAAATTGTGCTCCAATCAGACCTTTAGTGCTCGAAAGCTATCATTCTAGAGATTTCAGAACCATATAGTCTATATTCAGAATTTATTTCAGATCGGAGATATATGACTTTGAAAAATAAAAATGTTAACATTTTTGCTATATGGACAATTTGAAATTTGCAAAAAAAGGCTAAATCTAGAAATTGTGCTCCAATCAGACCTTTAATGCTCGAAAGATATCATTCTAGAGATTTCAGAACCATATAGTCTATATTCAGAATTTATTTCAGATCGGAGATATATGACTTTGAAAAATAAAAATGTTAACATTTTTGCTATATGGACAATTTGAAATTTTAAAAAAAAAGGCTAAATCTAGAAATTGTGCTCCAATCAGACCTTTAGTGCTCGAAAGCTAACATTCTAGAGATTTCAGAACCATATAGTCTATATTCAGAATTTATTTCAGATCGGAGATATATGACTTTGAAAAATAAAAATGTTAACATTTTTGCTATATGGACAATTTGAAATTTGCAAAAAAAGGCTAAATCTAGAAATTGTGCTCCAATCAGACCTTTAGTGCTCGAAAGATATCATTCTAGAGATTTCAGAACCATATAGTCTATATTCAGAATTTATTTCAGATCGGAGATATATGACTTTGAAAAATAAAAATGTTAACATTTTTGCTATATAAACAATTTGAAATTTGCAAAAAAAGGCTAAATCTAGAAATTGTGCTCCAATCAGACCTTTAGTGCTCGAAAGATATCATTCTAGAGATTTCAGAACCATATAGTCTATATTCAGAATTTATTTCAGATCGGAGATATATGACTTTGAAAAATAAAAATGTTAACATTTTTGCTATATGGACAATTTGAAATTTGCAAAAAAAGGCTAAATCTAGAAATTGTGCTCCAATCAGACCTTTTGAGCTCGAAAGCTATCATTCTAGAGATTTCAGAACCATATAGTCTATATTCAGAATTTATTTCAGATCGGAGATATATGACTTTGAAAAATAAAAATGTTAACATTTTTGCTATATGGACAATTTGAAATTTGCAAAAAAAGGCTAAATCTAGAAATTGTGCTCCAATCAGACCTTTAGTGCTCGAAAGCTATCATTCTAGAGATTTCAGAACCATATAGTCTATATTCAGAATTTATTTCAGATCGGAGATATATGACTTTGAAAAATAAAAATTTTTAACATTTTTGCTATATGGACAATTTGAAATTTGCAAAAAAAAGGCTAAATCTAGAAATTGTGCTCCAATCAGACCTTTAGTGCTCGAAAGCTATCATTCTAGAGATTTCAGAACCATATAGTCTATATTCAGAATTTATTTCAGATCGGAGATATATGACTTTGAAAAATAAAAATTTTTAACATTTTTGCTATATGGACAATTTGAAATTTGCAAAAAAAGGCTAAATCTAGAAATTGTGCTCCAATCAGACCTTTAGTGCTCGAAAGCTATCATTCTAGAGATTTCAGAACCATATAGTCTATATTCAGAATTTATTTCAGATCGGAGATATATGACTTTGAAAAATAAAAATTTTTAACATTTTTGCTATATGGACAATTTAAAATTTGCAAAAAAAGGCTAAATCTAGAAATAAATTCTGAATATAGACTATATGGTTCTGAAATCTCTAGAATGATATCTTTCGAGCACTAAAGGTCTGATTGGAGCACAATTTCTAGATTTAGCCTTTTTTTTGCAAATTTTAAATTGTCCATATAGCAAAAATGTTAAAAATTTTTATTTTTCAAAGTCATATATCTCCGATCTGAAATAAATTCTGAATAAAGATTACATAGTTTCAAAATTATTAAATGATTTTTTCGATCTTATTTGCTTTATAAAATTTTTAAGGTGTGCGAAAGTGCAATATACATATGTATGTTCATATAGATTTTACTTAATATTAACATTCTGTTACGCATACATTTTTGATTTGTATGCACACAATATTTTTAAACTAAAAATATACTGTTCTGTTAAAGTAGCAGACAAAGAGTGAGAGTTATGTTAAGTTACCATGTAACTTAGGTAAACTTAAAAAACGAAGCTAACTTACGGAGCTAACTTCACACACATCACTTTTTACACACAGGTTAATAAATCACTGTCTATTTCTCTAATAGTGATTATCGTATTATTTTCTTAATTAGCTGTTTTGTGCATGCATTTTAAAATTCTTCGATTTTTTCTAAAAACGACTATTTCACAAAACAATGTTATTTTTTTGATGTGGTACGAGTTTTAACAAAATAAAATATTGTTAGATTGTCAAAAATCAAGGAATGTTTGAAACAAATTAAAAGTTTTGAAGTAAATAAGCAGAAGCATTTTAATATACCTTAATTTTTTTGTACGTATGGTCTTTTTTCTGGATTATTGTAGAGGCGAAAAACACACGCATAATTTTTGGGGAAAAAATATTGTTTTTTTTTTTTGTAAAAATATTTTTTTTTTTTAAAAAGTGTGAGAAAACTTTCCGGGTTTAATTTGATGTCATTAATTATTTTTTTATTTATTAAATTCACAAAAAAATCAAAATTTGTTTTATTTCATGTGTACAAATTTCCAAAGATTCACAATGATGATCACCGGACGTAACAAAACGACTTATTGTTTATATTTGACCGTTCCTTTTCACTTCTTAAAACCAACTGTCAGCTTTCAACTTTTTTAATCTGACTTTTTCCTTTCTTCTCTTCAACCGCAAGGTTGCCAGTAGGTGATCTTGCCTACCGAGCCCTTATACAAATTATGCAAAATTAGCAAATGATGAATAAAAAAAATGAATAATAAAAAAATTCGTAGTTTTCTTTCTTATTTTAAAAACTTTAATTCTTATAATGGACCATTTTTAAATTATAATGGACTATTTTTGAATGAAAAATTTGCGTTTTTGTTTCTACATTGTTTCATACTTACCATATGTAATAATGCAATTTTTTTTATTTTTTTTAATATGTATATTAACAAAACAAACTTATTTATTTAATGAAGGTACAAATGTAAACTTATTTGATAAAAAATGAAGGTACAAACGTATATTTATTATTAATAAATATTTAATAAATAAAAACAAAAAACTTATGTAAGTTTTTTTTTACATATATATATAAACAATTAATTTCTTTATACAAGCCTCTTGCTTCTTCCATGCAAATAATTTTTTCCGGAACTCCACTCTTAGACCTACCGAAGGAATAACATCGTGCATGTCTTCACTTTTGAGGTACTGGAGGCTTCGGAAACTTGTATCTGCATCTATCAATACAAAAATATTTATAACAAGTAAGAGCGCTATATTCGGCCATGCCGAATCTTATATACCCTTCACAACGTGTAGTCATGCAATAACAGTAGTTTGTATCACCATTCATCCCATATGAAATACATACATACATATACAAAACATACATATATAAAAACATTCCATTTCATTGTTAAAAAAAATTTAAAAAATAAATTTAAAAAAAATTTAAAAAAAATTTAAAAAAAATAATTAAAATATATATAATAAATATAAAACAAAAAAAAATTTAAAAAAAATAATAAATATATAAATAATATATTATTAAAAAAAAATTTAAAAAAAAATATAAAAAAATTTTTTTTTGGCTTAGCTGGGATTCGATGCCACGTTTTCTCTAACCAGTATGTAATAATTTGTATGTATGTTGTTGTTGTAATGTTTTTGTGAAAAAAAAAATCGAGGTAGTCGTGGGTTTTTGCTCATATCTCAGTTGTTTATGTCCCGATGTTTCTGATTTTCAATACCGATCTACTCCCGAATATTTCTGATATTTGAATACCTCACCCGGGTCCAAGCGATGTCGGGGGGCTTCAAGAAATTGATTTAAACACACGGACAGACTGACAGAGCTTAATCGACTCCCCTATTCATAAGCTTTCAGAAAATATATTCTTTATGGGGTCGGAAATGAAAATTGTAGAAATTTCACACGGAATGACAAACCTATATATACCCTTTTTCACTGTGTGAAGGGTATAATACTAAAGTGCACAAGCGGCTGCAAAACTAACCTCAAAAAGTACTTAACTTACCTTTTAAATAAGGCATTACACATTTACCAAATCAAATTGTTTCAAAAGTTCTAAAAGTGGATCACTATCTTCCTTGAATATTGCTGTTCTACTCAGTTCAAATTCTTCTAAAAAAATGTCGTTCACTTCCATTTTATTTTTTAATTTTTTACTTAAATTTAATTCTGCCTTTCACAACTTTACTTCACTGCTGTAACTTTTAGAATGACGCTTGTAAAAAAATGGTGGACATATTTTATACATCAACATTGATTTTAAAATAAACATTCTTATTTCTATAATGGTTCTACTTAAATTTAAAACTTTTAATAAAGAATAAAGTCAATATTAAAAATTATAAATCTTAATTTAAAAAGGAAATATTTTTAAATTTAAGTTGTTTAGCCCAAAAATTTTTGTTTTTAAAACAAAAACGAAACTTTTTCATTGAAATACGTTTTTTCTTTCTTCATTGTAAAATTATAAATCTTAAAATAACAAGAAAACATTTCTATTTTTAAGTTGTGTAGCCAAAAATTTTCTTTTTTAAGACAAAAAGGAAAATTTTTAATTGAAGTACGTTTTTCTTGCTTTATTGTAAAAATAAAAATTGTAAATCTTTATATAATCAGAAACATTTTTATTTTTAAGTTGTTTAGGTAAAAATTTTTCGTCTTTAAAACAAAAACGAGCATTTTTGCTATAAAAATATTTTTATCACCAAATTGTATATATAACAATGTAAAATCTTAAAATAAAAAAGAACATTCTAGTTTTAAAATTATTTTAATGAAAATGGTGCAATTTAAAAATAAAAACGCAAAGTTCTTGATTTGTTTACCTTTTTTTGTTCGTTTACATAACTTTTTTTAGTAGATGTGTATGTATCATAAATATTTTTTATTTACTAACATTTTGCTACCACTTTTATCAGCTGATTTAGGTTTTATTTTGACATTTAAGAAGTTTTTTGTAGCAACAAAATACACGGTGCGTCTACCTTAGTTAATATATCTTGACTGTGACTAACTTTTTGTTAAGAATAAGGCCGTATAAGTCTTGTATATAGAATTGAAAATAAACAAGTAAAAGCGCTATATTCGGCCGTGCCGAATCTTATATACCCTTCACAACGTGTAGTCATGCAATAACAGTAAATTCACGTATGTATGTCAAAAAGAACAAAAAAAAAATAAAAAGTAAAAAAAAAATTTAAAAAAAAAAAATTCAAAAAAAAAATTAAAAAAAAACAAGTAAAAGCGCTATATTCGGCCGTGCCGAATCTTATATACCCTTCACAACGTGTAGTCATGCAATAACAGTAAATTCACGTATGTATGTTAAAAAAACAAAAAAAAAAATAAAAAAAAAATTTAAAAAAAAAAATTTAAAAAAAAAATTAAAAAAAAAAAAATTATTATATACATATATAATATATATAAAACAAAAAAAAAATAAAAAAAAAATTAAAAAAAAAAAAATAAAAAAAAATAATAATAAAAATATATATAATATATTAAATAAAAAATAAAAAAAAAATAAAAAAAAAATTAAAAAAAAAATTTTAAAAAAATTTAAAAAAAAATTTTTTTGCCTCAGCTGGGATTCGATGCCACGTTTTCTCTAACCAGTATACACGTTTGTATGTATGTATGTTGTTGTTGTAATGTTGTTTTTATGAAAAGAAAATCGAGGTGGTCGTGGGTTTTTGCTCATATCTCAGTTGTTTATGTACCGATGTTTCTGATTTTCAATACCGATCTACTCCCGAATATTTCTGATATTTTAATACCATACCCGGGTCCAACCTATGTCGGGGGGCTTCAAAAAGTTGATTTCAACATACACACGGACAGACGGTCAGACGAACAGACGGACAGACGGTCAGGGCTTAATCGACTCCTCTATTCATAAGCTTTCAGAAAATATATACTTTATGGGGTCGGAAATGAAAATTGTAGAAATTTCACACGGAATGACAAACCTATATATACCCTTTTTCACTGTGTGAAGGGTATAAAAATTATTATATACATATATTTTATATATAAAACAAAAAAAAAATAAAAAAAAAATTAAAAAAAAAATATAAAAAAAAATAATAATAAAAATATATATAATATATTAAATAAAAAATAAAAAAAAATAAAAAAAAAATTAAAAAAAAAAATTTTAAAAAAATTTAAAAAAAAATTTTTTTGCCTCAGCTGGGATTCGATGCCACGTTTTCTCTAACCAGTATACACGTTTGTATGTATGTATGTTGTTGTTGTAATGTTGTTTTTATGAAAAGAAAATCGAGGTGGTCGTGTGTTTTTGCTCATATCTCAGTTGTTTATGTACCGATGTTTCTGAATTTCAATACCGTTCTACTCCCGAATATTTCTGATATTTTAATACCTTACCCGGGTCCAACCTATGTCGGGGGGCTTCAAAAAGTTGATTTCAACATACACACGGACAGACGGTCAGACGGACAGACGGTCAGGGCTTAATCGACTCCTCTATTCATAAGCTTTCAGAAAATATATACTTTATGGGGTCGGAAATGAAAATTGTAGAAATTTCACACGGAATGACAAACCTATATATACCCTTTTTCACTGTGTGAAGGGTATAATAAATGAATAACCTTTTTTTGAGTTATCATTAATTATGTAGAGAAGCGTCTAAAAAATCTTTAATTTTACTTAAAAATTAAAAAAAAAATCCATAGAGTTGAAAATTTTAACCAATTTTGCACTTAGGTAGCCATGATGCATCAAATCTATATAGTGGTTTTACTTGTTGACCTGTGTAATAAATGTGAATATTTGTATGTTTGTTACTTAATCACGCAACAACGGCGGAACAAAACAAAATAAAGTTTGATACACAGAAGGACAACAACTTTGATTATTGCTTGTCGTACAATTACGACGAACGACAAATTTCGCTCAACACATCGAATTCGGCGGTAAAAATTCACTGTAAATTCGTCATGTGAAACACAATAACGATAAAAAAACATCTTTTATAGTTGATAAATTTGTTTACTGTTTGTGCAAAGAAAGAACAAAAGAATTTAAATTTTTGTGAAACTCAACAAAATAATGCAAATAATTTCTGTCATAGTAAAAACTTTTTTATGGATAAGTAAACGTTTACAAAGAATGTCGTGGGTACGTTCAGTAAGTCGAAGGTCACACACGACGATTTTAATTACCCAACTTTTCCCATATTTTCTTTTGAACTTGCTTTTATGTTCACACGCAACAATTTCCTTGGCGATTTTTCTGTTTTGTTTAGCTTTTGTTTTCTTACAATTTGTGTTTTAACCGTAAATAGCAATAAAAAAACATACATAAAATAATATAATTGATTTTAATTAACGCTTTTAGTTAAAATGTTTTCACTAAAAAATTTTTTTTGTTTTTAAGTATTTTAAACGTTTAATTTGTGACGTTTTTAATTCAAATTTTAAATTATTACAACTATAATCGTGTGTGACCATAGACTAAACAATAAAAATTTTGTTTTTGTAGAACAGCTAATAAATAGTGCGACCATATGAAAAAATTTCAGTAAATAAACTTAAATATTTGCAAACACACAAATAAAAACAAGTTTTTGTAGTTAACTTTTTATACCCTTCACCTGTGGTGCACATGGGTATATATAGCTTTGTCATTTCATTTGTAATTTCTACAATTTTCATTTCCGACCCCATAAAGTATATATTTTTTATAAAAGCTTATAAATAGAGAAGTCGATAAAGCCCTGACCGTCTGTCCGTGTGTTGGTTGAAATCAACTTTTAGAAGCAACCATATGTTCCTCAGATCTGTGTATGGTATCAATCTTTTGGAAATATCCAGAAATGCATCGCTATTGAAATTCAGCACAATCGCCCGATAACTTTCTGAGATATGAGCAAATAAACACGAATGCTTGTTTTTTCCTGTATTTTTACCACCAAAATTAAAATTGTTCAGCCATAGAATAATTAATAGGAACCTTTGCTACTATTTTTAGATATAACATGCCTCTAGAGATATTCGTGTAAAATTTTGGATAAATCGGGCTCTTATCGGTGAAGTTATAGGCAAAAAAGTTTTTTTTATATATGTATATATTCTAAAAACTTACAAACGAAAATCAATTTTTTTCAGCTTCTAGACAACCGAGAGAGTCAATATTGGTATCATCTGAAAGGACTCGACTAGCACAATAAAAACACCATAAAATACTTTAAATTTATGTTGGCCGCCACTACAAAATGGCGGACAATTAATTTATATGTATATGAGCCAAATTTGGTATTTTAAAATGTAACTTCTTGAACCCCATCAATATTTGTATCAAATTAAAGGGCTTGACCAGTAGAATACAGTAAATTATTCTAAAATGTAAAATCCAAGATGGCGTCTAAAACAAAATGGCGGATACAATTTTTTTAACTCCATCAATATGGGTATCAAATTAAACGGTTTGACTAGTTGAATACACTTTATTACGTAAAAATTCAAAATCGAGGATGGCGTCGAAAATAATAAGGAAAAATGGCGTATAACATGAAATATAGGTTAAGCTACGATGTGAGATTATACCTATGTACATGATGGTGAAGGGTATTATTAGATTCGGCTCGGTCGAATATAACACTCTTACTTGTTTATATTTATTTTAAATGTTTTAAAATAAAAAATAAAGCAAATATTAAAGTAAAAACTAACTTTATTTTCTTAAAAAGTGAAGAAGTAAAACCAAATATAAAAAAAATGGTCACCATTACAAAATAAATCTATTGCAGAATTCGCCGCGTAAAGCGAATTTCGACTTATGCCACAATAGTATGTCCCAAATTTGCGCCTAGCATAACACATAGGCTACCCTACACGATAATCAAGCAATTTCCTGGAAATATACAATAAATATATTTTTGAATTTAGTAAGTTGTTCAAGGACTAGTGTCCAAAAAATCATCCAATGTCGTCTATAGAAGTATTTTTCTTAAATCCTTTTCCACTAATATAATAAATATGAATGTTGAAATGTTTTGATATTTTTACTCAATTACGAACAAATTACGGATTTAAATAAAATTTGCCGCACCGTGCCAATAACTACGCAGACGAAGTCGCGTAGTTTCAATGCAATATATTTAGTTTGCAGGAACAAACTCCTATATCTCCAAGACTCTAACATGCAATTTGTTCTAAGAGTTGCCAACATCAAATTTAATGTGCCCCACTATTGTAGTTCTGCAGGTAAAAGAAAACAAATAATTATTTTGCACAGGGGTACTCATACTCACCTTACTACAACTTCAAGATTTCGTTGGAACATGCAGTTTGTTGCAAGAGTTACCTACATAGTGTGCCTCAGTATTGTAGTTAAGAAAAAATAATTACTATGTATGGAGTCGCTGATAGAGGTAGGTTGCGAAAATTTCATTTAGGATGACTCGTGGACTCCCACTAATAGGGGAGCCAGTAAGATAAGACGAAGGGATAATAACTTTTAACAGGGTAAGGAGTTATATGCCTTCTTTTGCCCCATTTAAGACGGTTGGTATGGATGCAATATTTTCTGCACTTTTACAAAAGAAGACAGAAAAAGGTGAGAAGTGGACAACAAACTAAAGCCAAAAAAAGAGAGCCAAAAACCCTACAAACGACCCATTCCCGGTCTCAAGTCACGAAGCCAGGTCATTGCCATTACGAATCCTATCAGATTCTCAAGTCCACAGCTCGAGACATCACCCAATTCGCCGAGAAATCTACTACCTAGCCATCTCAATCTGCCAATTTGCAGTCTAGGACATTGGCACAGAATGTGCTCAACTGACTCCAACTCCTCCGGATCCTCACACAGTCTACACATATCCGAGAGGCTCCGCCCCATTCTTACCGCCACCTGCCCAACATGCAGTGGCCCGTAATAATCCCTATCATGGTCCTCACGCAGACCCTATCCCTGACCAGAAGCAAATCCGAATCAGATTTGCTGAGTATCGGCCACAGCGTCCGTGACACTCTGCAATCCGTTCGGTTACTCCAGTCCCGATTAGTTTCGCCTAGAACCCATTCCCTTATCCTACCGAAATAGAAACCTAATGGAGGCCTAACCGCCTCCACCCTATCAGGATCCACTATTACCGAGCCCAGTCTCGCCAACTCATCAGCTATCTCATTCCCGCTAATGTTTGAGTGACCTGGCACCCAGCATAGTCTCAACCTGTACTCCATTAAGATCTCCCGTAGAGCTCTCCTACAGTCATCGACCAGCCCGGAATTTACATGATAGCCCCTCATGGCACTAAGAGCCGCCTGGCTATCCACATATATAGTGACCTCCGAGCCCGCGTCGATGTTACCCCTAACCAGTTCCACGGCCTTCATGATCCCTAGAACCTCCGCCTGAAACACACTACAGTCGTCAGGGAGTCTATATGATTTCCTGATATCCAGATCCTCAATATAGACCCCCGAACCAGTGCCCCCCATCTTTGAGCCATTAGTACCACTCTTGGCAGACTCCAAAAATCGACCCTAGCACCCACATAGTCTGTGGAGCCGGGCAAACCCAGGCAATAACCCCCTCCACTAATTTCACCCAAGATCCGTGAATGACCCTGCCTCAAATTCCCCAACAATCCTAACTTCCTCAGTCTAAGAATGCCGCTGGCTGCCATTCCCCTTACATACTGCTCAATAGGCAGAAAGTGAAGAATAACATCCAGGGCTGCCTGAGGAGTACTTCTCGTGACACCTGTCATGCCGATCGAAACACCTCTGAGCCTTAGACAGAAGGTTCCTACGACTAGCAAGCCCCAATGCCTCCCACCAAACACAGAATCCATATGTAAGAATTGGTCTGACCACCGAAGTATAAAGCCATCCCACCACTGACGGCCGAAGTCCCCAACTCCTACCTATCGATGATCTGCAAGCATAGTAGGCATTGAGACCCCTTTTTAGCCTTTCCTGAGTGTTCCTCCCCCAGGACAGCTTGCTGTCCAGAAAAACTCCCAAATACTTAGCACTATTAGATAGTCTAAGCTCTACACCTCCTAGCACCGGTAGTTTCAATCCCACCACCTTATACCTCCTAGTAAAAAGAACCAACTCTGTCTTTCCTGGATTGACTCCCAAACCCTTATCAGTAGCCCAAGATGACAGATCGTCCAACGCCCTTTGCATGACTTCGCCAATTGTCGGCAGAAACTTGCCCGATACCAATAAAACTACATCATCCGCATAGGCCACGACTTTCTGTCCTATCCTGTCAAAGTACCTTAACACAACATTGACAGCCAAAAGCCATAATAAGGGAGATAATACCCCCCGTGTGGGGTCCCTCTGGTCACCAGTTTCCTTAGGTGTTCGTTTCCCCAGTCCGAATGAATAACTCTGCTTCTGAGCATCAGGGTTATCCATTCCACCAAGAATGACGGAACCCCTAGATCAACCAGTGCCTGTCCTATAGCCTCTATTATCAAATTATTAAAGGCGTCCTCTATATCCAGGAATGCCGCCAGGGTGTATTCCCTGTTCAGCAACCCTTTCTCAATTCAACGGGCATACATACAATAGGGTATGCAAATGATGTGGCAGTTCTGTTTGGTAGTAAGTTTTTAGAGACTGGCCGACTTCCTAAACGCAAGTTGCAATGCATACACTTCGTAAACGCATATGTAAACTTTCTAGCAATGTCCAATGTTCCTAATCGTTTGGCAACTCATTTTACTAAGTATCAGCTGTCAAAATCGCGCATCATTTTTATTTTGTATGCAAACATGTGAGCTGCAATGGCTGAGTTAGTATTTTCTTTTTTTATTTTTAATAAATTATTTATAATTGATAGTTTATTTAAATCACAGACTAATAATTTAAATAATTAAACACTTTATATTGCAGAGACAAAAAGTGGATCCATGAGCGTTCCTAAATGCCGATAAAATGCAAAAAAAATCTCTGCGACGCAAGGTTGCACTTAAGACATGTTTAGCATTGCATAAGCATTTTTTTAAATTATGAATTGCAACTTGCGTTTAGGAAGTCGGCCACTATTTTAGGTTGTATGAGACGGAGAATAGTGTGTAAATGCTTAAATGTAGATACTATTCTCTTCACGCGGAGAAGAAAGGATAGAGATTAGATCCTTAATGCTTTTTGAGACAGAAAAAAAAGGATTCAGGGAGTTGGTGCTGGAAGAAGTATACAGAAGTCAAAATAGATTTTACATAAATGTGAACTCCTCTTTGGTGCTTGAATGTGTTTTTAAACTCAACAGGTGTGCTTTTACAAATGAGGTGACGCTGATGAGGGTTAAGGGACACGTTATCTGCGAAGAGGTAATTTGTGGCTACATTCTGTGAACCAGAATTGCCTTGGATGATGGGTTGGTGTGGTCAAAGGTCTTTCAATGGGTACACTCAATGCCCTTTAGAATGCAAAAGTTCAGCATTGGCAAGCGGAAGATTGAGAATCACGGACAAGCACACATTAAATGTAGATGCTAAGAGACCTTAGCCTGAAGAAGATTTACGCTATGCATATTCCTTATAAATATACCTTGTGCTAGCCTGTTAGTTGTCGTTCATATTATGGAACATTTTTTGCAAAACTTCTATGAATGTTAAAAAGAAGAATGGAAAAGTTAAAAATTTTTTATTTGCATGCAATTGTCTTTTGTTTTTTTTATTCGCGAAGAAGTTTTCTATGTGCAGGTATAAATACACCATACTGTATGGATACAAACACAACTTCAAAAGAGAATTTAAACAAATTTTATTTTGTAACAAATGTTCCATAATAAAGGGGAGGACTAAAAAAATAACAAAAAATTCCTAAAATTTTTTTTTTCATTTGTGTAGTAAATTTTGACATACATATGTTTTTATTTATTTAGGTGCTATTTCATTTAAACAATACTTAATCTAGGAGAGATAAGTTCTTACAAATCCTTTAATGGCTGTTCGACACATAGGACATTGGTTAACCCCTGGTGCACATTGCACACATGTAACTAATAAATATATTTATATTATTTAAATGAATTAATAATTTATAATAATTTAAATACCTAAATGGCCACATGGTAAATAAACAACCCCAACTTCTTCATCTAAGCAAACTTTACACAGTCGAGCATCTTTTAGTTTCCTATTTTCTTCTTCAAGAAATTTATGATTCAATGTCAAGTTTCCTGTATTTCCTGGTAGAGTGTTATCTATTTGGTTTGTAATAAGTTTCTTATTTAATACGTCATTTTCATGTGTTAATTTATTATCATCGTTTTGAACACTTGATGATGACTCTGTTGAAGCACATGTTGTACTATATGCATGTCCTATATTTATTTCATCGAAAGAGGTAATATTTTCAATATTTCTATTTTCATTTGCATTGGTTCGGCATAATCTTCGGCTTCTGCTGCTATTAGAAGTTTGAGGGGTTAAAAAATAATCTTCTTTTTCATCAAAAACAGCTTTAAGCAAATCTTCAATTGTTCGAAATGGGTGACCTGTTTTTAAAATTTGTTGATGCGTTATATTTTTTAAAGTATTTATATCGACACCCATCTCTAGTGCTAGTTTTACAGACTCTGTTTTCATAGCCTCATCAATCGTAATAGGTACAAGTAAACTATTAGATGTTGATGATGATGTCCTAGTTAATTTTTGAACCTCTTGAATGTAGTTTACCCCTTTTACCAAACGAACAAACTCACACATCGGATACCTATAAATATAATATTAATTTATAACATATCGACATAAAAGTCTTAAGAATATTAGCAACAAGTATAATTATAATTGGTGGATTTACAAAGATCAATTATCATTCTGTCATAATTTGTAATTGGTTTACAAATTTTAAGATGGTTTGCAAATTTTATAACAGATAACACAATAATTTTAAACTAATTGTAAATTTTATAAAATTATGATTATTTGACAATTTGTAATGATAACATACCTTCGAAATCCATCAAAAATGTTTAAAATTCAACGTTTAAGTTTCAAATGAGCATCTGTAACCTACAATGGTTTCGTAAAAGCAAATTTAGGAGGTCGCCAAAAACTAAAAACGTTAGTTTTAATTATAGTAAAATTGTAAAGGCTTAAAGATTCCATCGAATTTTTTATAATGATCAAAACATTTTGTTTTTTTTTAATTAAAAGGCTTGTGGGTTAGGCAAGCAAGTACAACCGATGACATTACCGACCGACCGACCGCATACATCGGAAAAATACATCGAATTTTGCGTATAATTTTGACCTGCAGCTCTTCTTTGTTAGCTTATTTGAATAAATCAATTATTTAATGTTACCAAAAAAGAGTTTAAAGGAATTTAATTGCCAATTTTCTCACTTTGTGCAATATAGAAACTCTTTAAAATACGAAAATTTATTGGAATATTGTACAAATTTATTTAACATTAAAATCACCACCTAAAGGTGGCCCATCTACACTTAAAATCGGACATGTTTGGGACACCTTTCCTTTGTTCTTCAATTCCTTTTTTACAAGAGCCCAGTACCTTTCCACAGGCCTAAGTTCTGGACAGTTAGGTGGATTTGCTTCTCGTGGTACAAAAATTACATTATTATTTGAATACCACTCAAGTGCCTTTTTTTGCATAGTGACATGATGCCAAATCAGGCCAAAAATATGTAGACACTCAGTGTTGTCTCAAAAAAGGTAAAAGTCGTTTTTGTAGGCACTCCATAATACAAATTTCTGTGTTTATCGTTCCTGATGCTACAAATGCTTGGCTTCGTTTGCCAAAACTGCAAATAGCTTGCCACACGAGAAATTTCTTAAAGAATTTTGTTTGTTTTTTGGTCCGGAACTCTTCCTGAACATTACCTCTTTCATCTGCAATATATGATATGATTCGCCATCCATCACATAATAGGTGTATTTTTTTATAAAATCTGCCTTCAATTTTTTTCGCTCGTTTTTTTGCTTCTAAGTTCTTTACCGAATTGCGATCTGGAACTGGAACGTTGTATTTCTTCAGCCCAGCATAAGCTTTGGCCCTTTAGACAAAACTATTAGAGCATTTCACTGTACGCGCTGCTTTTTTGATAGAAGTGTTAGGTGATCTTCGAAACAGTTGCTCGACTTCTTTTACCTTACTAATATCCCTTGGACCTTTTTTATTACTTCCTGATTAAGGTTTTCTTTTAATGCTCAGGTCTTCCTTATACCGTTTAATGGCATTTGAAACAGTTCGAAGGTCAACTTTCAAATTTTTTGCTATTTTTTAAAAGTCGATGACGAATTTTAGTTTTAATTATATTTTCACGTACTTTTTCTTCGGAGTTTATTTTGATCGTAATAACAATTGAAAATTAATGAGTTTTAAAAAAATAGTATCTGACATATATATAAAAGCTAACATTATTTATTGCACGATTTGAGTTTTATTTAACTAAATGCAACTACAAATTTTTTTCGATACACTCCTTATGTTATGTATAATGTCTGGCAGGATCGCCTTGTTTTGTATTTTGTTATGACAGTACACAAATATATAATTTGTTATTGAGTTTAGAACGCTGCGACTATCCACAGCACGTTTAAATATTTAGAACAACTTTGATTTAATGTCAAAAATATTCTGATTTTATTTGCACACATGTTGGGTTTTAATAATAATTTTATATCTAATAGACTTTCTGATATTGTATATTTATACCCTTCACCTGTGGTTCACAAGGGTATATTTAGCTATGACATTCCGTTTGTAATTTCTACAATTTTCATCTCCGACCCCATACAGTATATATTTTCTGAAAGCTTATGAATAGGAGTCGATTATGCCATGCCCGTCTGTCCGTGTGTTGGTTGAAATAAACTTTTAAAAGCATCCATAAGTTCCTTAGATCTATGTATGGTATCAATCTCTTGGAATTATCCGGGAATGAAGAGCTATTGAAATTCAGCAAACAGTAGTTTGTATCACCATTCATCTTATATGAAATACGTACATACATATATAAAAAACATACATATGTATATAAAAACATCCCATTGTAAAATTAAAAATTTACGTATGTATGTTAAAACAGAAGATAAAAAAAATTTTTTTTCAAAAAATTAAAAAAAATAATTAAAATATAACGAATAAATATAAAACAAAAAAAAAATAAAAAAATAAATAACAATAAAAATAAAAATATAGTCGAACTTTCATAACTCGAATTTTCTCTAACTCGAACTAACTTGGTTGGCAGTAGCGTTAAAAGAAGAAATCACAAACAATTTTCCTTCCGTAACTCGAACTTCCATAAGTCGAAGTTCTCCATAACTCGAACAGAAAACACACACATTAACTCTATAACTCGAAGAATTTTGCTTCTTTAAATGGGTTTTTGATGTAGTTATCAGTTGTTTTTCTCTCGTTTGTATCCTGAGCTGGTTTGTCTATTTTACGTGCTAATTTTATTTTTTTTCGGGGAATTACAAATTTTGTTTCTTTTTGTTTGCGTAAATATCAGTTCTATGCATAATTCGGGCTAGATGATAAATGTTGAAATTAATTTTTTTATTTTTATGGCAACTAAGCGTGTTTTAAAATGTTGAAAAAAATATAAACTTATAAAGGACGTCAAAGATGGAATAAAGGAAAAGGAAGCGGCTGATAAATATGGTATCTCGGCAAGCACGGTCTCAACATTTTTAAAAAATAAGGAATCAATTATTAACTCATTTGAATCTGGATTTTGTTTATGTAGTAAAAGAATTAGGACCCCAAAATTCAAGAAAGTCGACAAAGCAGTCCTCGTTTTGTTTTCAACTAGAAGCCAAAACATGCATGAGAAACTACTCAAAAGCCAACAAGAAATGATGAAAGTTCTTTCTGAACATTAAATAATTATTTACAGATAAATGACGCAACAACTGATGAGTACTACAAAGCTTTAAGCACATTGGAGTAATTTTTAACTGAAAATAATAAAAAAAAAAAAAAAAAGGAAAATGTCAGTTACTTATTTCAGAATATTTTACTCAACTGTAATTTTTTAATTGCATATATGAGTACATATGCTTGTTCTTTTATATTCTTAAGTATGTAGTTTTCCATTTGAGGCTATTTTAAATAAAAATACATAATAAACAACCTTTTATTCTATTTTAACAAAAAATTCTGTAACTCGAAGTCTCCGTAAGTCGAAGTTTTTTGGGATAATGGTGATTCGAGTTATGGAAGTTCGACTGTAATATATAAAAAAAAAAAAAAAAAAAAATTAAAAAAAAAAATTTTGGCTCAGCTGGGATTCGATGCCACATTTACTCTAACCAGTATACATGTTTGTATGTATGTATGTTGTTGTTGTAATGTTGTTTTTGTGTGCTTCAAAAAGTTGATTTCAACATACACACGGACAGACTGACAGAGCTTAATCGACTCCCCTATTCATAAGCTTTCAGAAAATATATACTTTATGGGGTCGGAAATGAAAATTGTAGAAATTTCACACGGAATGACAAACCTATATATACCCTTTTTTACTGTGTGAAGGGTATAATTAAAATTCATGTTGGCCGCCACTACAAAATGGCGGACGATAAATTTATATATGGGTCGAATCTGGTATTTTAAAATGTAACTTCTTGAACCCCCTCAATATTGGTATCAAATGAAAGGGCTTGACCACTAGAATACAGTAAATTATTAAAAAATGTAAAATCATAGATGGCGGAAAATTTTTTTTAACCCCATTAATATGAATAATATCAAATGAAAGGGCTTGACTAGTAGAATACAGTTAACTACGTAGAGATTCAAAATCAAGGATGGCGTCGGAAATAATAAATAAAAATAATAAATAAAAAATAACATGAAATATAGGTTAAGCTACGATGGATTATACCCAGGCCTGGGCAGTATTTGAAATACAGTTACAAGATACAAATACGTATTTTTTATCTGTATTTGAAATACATGTTTTGAAAGTATTTTGTATTTCAAACACACAACTGAAAAGTATTTTGTATTTCAAATACTTGTGGCTCAAAAACACATTTATACAAAATACATACATTTTTCGATTAAGCCCTGACCGTCTGCCCGTCTGTCCGTGTGTTGGTTGAAATCAACTTTTGAAAGCAACCATATGTTCCTAAGATCTGTGTATGGTATCAATCTTTTGGAAAAATCCGGGAATGAATCGCTATTGAAATTCAGCACAATCGCCCGATAACTTCTGAGATATGAGCATATAAACACGACTGCCTCTGTTTTTTCCTATATTTTTACCACCAAAAATAAAATTGTTTAGCCACAGAATAATTTATAGGTACCTTTGCTACTATTTGTAGATTTTTGGATAAATCGGTAAAGTTGTAGGCAAAAAAAATTTTTTTTTAATATATATTCTAAAAATTTACAAACGAAAATAATTTTTTTCAGCTTCTAGACAACCGAGAGAGTCAATATTGGTATCATCTGAAAGGACTTGACTAGAACAATAAAAGCACCATAAAAAACTTTAAGTTTATGTTGGCCGCCACTACAAAATAGCGGATAATAAATTTATATATGAGCCAAATCTGGTATTTTAAAATGGTACTTTTTGAACCCCCTCAATATTGGTATCAAATTAAAGGGCTTGACAAGTAGAATACAGTAAATTATTCTAAAATTTAAAATCCAAGATGGCGTCTAAAACAAAATGGCGGATACAATTTTTTTAATCCCATCAATATGGGTATCAAATTAAAGGGCTTGACTAGTTGAATACACTTTACGACCTAAAAATTCAAAATCGAGGATGGCGTCGGAAATAATAAAAAAAAAGAAAAAAGGGGAACAACATAAAATATAGGTTAAGCTACGAGGTGAGATTATACCTATGTACATGATAGTGAAGGGTATTATCAGATTCGGCACGGCCGAATATAACACTCTTACTTGTTTATAATAAATTTGAAAATAAGTTGTATCAGACAAAAGCGAAAATCGCTAGAAACTATTACCATTAAAATTTCACATTTAACAACATTAGTATTCAGCTTTGAATTGTTTCGTCTAAAAGGCCTATTAGACACGCATACATGTCTTAAGACATGTGTGATGGCATACTTTGGGTTTAGCTATTACACTGTCGAACTCTGACGGCATACTTCATTACACAGACATTTTTGAAGCGAAAACATGGCAATGAAGCGGAAAGTTGTTAATAGTTGCATTTTTATACCCTTCACCTGTGGTGCACAAGGGTATATATAGCTTTGTCATGCCGTTTGTAATTCTACAATTTTAATTTCCTACCCCAAAAAGTATATATTTTCTGAAAGCTTATGAATAGAGGAGTCGATTAAGCCTTGACCGTCTGTCCGTTTGCCCGTCTGTCCGTGTGTTGGTTGAAATCAACTTTTAGAAGCAACCAAATGTTCCTTAGACCTGCGTATGGTATCAATCTTTTGGAAATATCCGGGAATGAATCGCTATTGAATTTCAGCACAATCACCCCATAACTTTCTGAGATATGAGAAAATAAACGCGATTGCCTCTGTTTTTTCCTATATTTTTACCACCAAAATTAAAATTTTTCAGCCATAGAATTATTTATAGGTACTAGGGTGATCGATTATTCGACTTTTTTAAGAAACCGGGTTTCAAATAGTTTGAAATTTAAAATTAAAAAAAAAATGGGTTGCTATTTTGAAAATTGAGAAAAAACCGGTTAACCGGTTCGAATATATAAAATATAATATATAAAGTAAAAATTAAAAAATATTGTAAAAAATATTTTAATAAAAATTATATTTAAATATTAAATTTTTACAGTTTATATATGTTTGGCTGAAAAATTACGCAATAACTGACATGGATGTAGTTGACTAATTTGGTTTTTGGCTTAGTTGAATTTAAAGACAAAAGGTACTCTTTACAAGTAAAATAAATAAATACAATAAATTAATGAATAAATAAATAAAACTTTTTATAAGGCTGTTATAAATTTTTGTATCTGCTTCTGTACATTTTTTAAATGTTAAATAGATATTTTAAACTAATATGCACTAACGTATTTTGTTTCAAATTATTTCTCTAATTTGTAATACATTTTAAAGGCTAGGGAAAAATATCTTTAAAATTTCATTTTAAAAATTCTTTCTTATACCCCTGACAGACATACAAATATAGACATAAACTAGTTTGTTCGATGGTTTAATTAAAGTTTTAATTGACAGACACTCAATGTCATTAATTAAAATTAGGATCTGGAAAGAGTGATTATTGGTTCTTCTTTATTGTAACTACACTTTTTACCTAAAATTGATCGATCAGCTAAGTTTATGCTTTAATTAACTTTAACTTTTAACGGTAGGTTTATATCCTATAAAAAATAATATTAAAGCTTAATTATTTTTTTTATTTTACATTTGTTTTTAAAACAACAAATAAATTTCTTACAATATTATGGAAGAATATTTAATAGTTTTTATTTTCTAATTTTTGGAAACTTTTAGCGTTCTAATATACTATAGTACGACTGGTTACAAAGATATATGAAAATAAACTTTAAAAAATAAAAAAACCGGCTTTTTCGGATAAAGAAACCGGTGTATTCGATATTCGAAAAATCAACATTTAGAAATAACCGCCAGCTAAAAGAGGAAAAAACCGGGTTTTCCACCGGTTGTAAAACCGAGTCGATCACCCTAATAGGTACCTTTGTTACTATTTTTAAATATAATATGCCTAGAGAGATGTTCATGAAAAATTTTAAATAAATCGGGCTTTAATCGGTAAAGTTATAGGCAAAAATTTTTTTTGAAAAATACATATTCCAAAAATTTACAAACGAAAATCAATTTTTTCAGCTTCTAGACATGCGAAAGCTTCAATATTAGTATCATCTGAAAGAACTTGACTAGCGAAATATAAGCACTATGAAAAAATTAAAAATTATGTTGGGTGCTACTACAAAAAATTTTTTCAACCCCATCAATATGGGTATCAAATGAAAGGGCTTGACTAGTTGAATACACTTTACTACCTAAAAATTCAAAATCGAGGATGGCGTCGGAAAAAATAAGGAAAAATGGCGTAAAATATGAAATATAGGTTAAGCTGCGGGATTATACCTATGTACAGATGGTGAAGGGTATTAAAAGATTCGGCACGGCCGAATATAGCACTTTTACTTGTTTTCTTTTTTTTTTTTAATTTCCGATATGCACACAGCAGCGGCAAAAATTTGAATGAATTTTTGTATGAAGTATGACAGACACGCTATTAGACGAGTATGCAACAGACTCAGGTTTTCAAAAATTTTTGAAAACCAACATACATTACACAGAGACTTGGTATGCCATCGTACATGTCTTAAGACAAGTATGCGTGTCTAATAGGCCTTTAAGACGAATTCATTTACACTATTCAGGTGATATCAAATGAAAAGCTAGAGAGTTATATTTGCCTAGGCATCTGAGATGTGTCAGCCACACATTAAGTTTTTTAGCCACAACAGATATGAATAATTTCATAAAAATTTCTCGTGCCAGTAGGATTCACTACTCGGCAATTGCTAAATGTACTTTATTATGGAATTTATCCAGAAGACCCAAATCAGCTGAAGTCATAAAAGATTGGTTCGGACATCAGCTACTATATCCATGTCCCACAAGATGGAACTCACTTTTCGATTCCATAGTACAGCTAATGAAAAGAAAATCAAAATTAAATGAATTATGTTTAAGTTAGATAAGGCTAACACGTTCGAAGCTATAGAACTGGAGTACTTAGAGTAGGGTTGCCATTTCTATTTAAAAAAAAGGAGGACGCCAGCATAAAAAATGTAGAACATTTGCCCAAAAAAAAGAACACATTTAACAAAAAAATTAAATTTGATACAATTTACGACGCCATTTAAAATACAAAAACAAAATTTGTTTTTACGAAAAAACTTTTTTTACAAAAACAAAAACTGAACATATCATTCTGATTTAATGGTTGAAAATAAAAAGAAAAAAAAACAAAAAACAACAACAAAAATTCATTGCATTCATTATCGGGAATGTACACTTTTAAACATTTTACATATATTTTTCAAACTTTTTTTTCAAATATTTGTAAAACTCTAGGCAATCCATATCAAAATTATATACCTTTACTATATTTTTTTCAAGACTTTCTTATATATCTGAAAAACAAACTTTATGAAAAACACACAGCTGACAAGCAGACCCCTTTGCCGAACTTTTTTAAAATAAAAAGACAAGTTAAAATAGGCCACTTTAATAAATAAGGATAATGAAACTAATTTTGTACAAAGAGAAATTTTAAAATTATACTTTTTCAAAACTAATTGTGCGAGCACCTAAATTTTTTTTTATACATTTTGTGACCTGTGATTTAAAGTTTAAATGTAAGAAAAAACTTCAGAGAAGGTGCAAAAAGCCGGACAACCCCGGACATTTGCTTAAAATGAAGTAGGACTGCCCCGGATGCCCTAAAAAATAGAACGGTGTCCGGAGAAAAGAGGACGGATGGCTACCCTAACTTAGAAGAGTTCATTGAAATATTGAAACCAATTGTTACGGCTTTAGACTACACACAGGGAAATAATTGCTATTATGGAAAAGTTTTGCCTACTTTAATGTCTGTAAGAACCAGATTAGATCGGCTGCAATGTTACAATTTGGGGCATTTCAGTTGTATTTTACCAAAACTAAGGGAGAGCGTTGAGAGAAGATTTGTTAAGTTTTACATGCTGGCACCTGAAGCAAATAGAGCCATATTGACTTCATGTTTCCACCCAAGTTTTAAAATGCGTTGGCTGTCAGAAAACATCACCGGAAACGAGAGGCAACGAATTAAAAACTTAGCAATAGATACTTTAGAAAAAAATTACAAAAAACGTGAAGCAATCTCGCACATTAAATTTCAAATTAGATTTCATCAGTTTCCTAATGATAAGAGCAAGGAGATTTTCGTTTTGGAAAGCTATCCAAAGTAGCTTGTGATGCTCAGGGCCTGTAGAAAGATTATTTTCCTTAGCTGGTTTTATACATTACCCAACAAGAGGCTGTTTATCTGATTATTCTTTAAAAAATCTAGTTTTCATTAAAGGAAATATCTATTTTATTAAATAAATTTTTTATTTACTAACTAATAAATTCTAAATATGCTTTTTTCACTTACTTCCCCCACTTGACGCCAGAGAATTAAACGCAAATTTACAAAAGCGGAACTCACTCTTTGATGCAAACTACCCTTGCAAGTCGTGCAGACCGTGCAAGTCTAGCAAACAATTTAACTTTTGCACGACTACAAAAACAAATTATATTAAACCGCGATTTGCATCACAGTGCAAAGCAATGTCACAGAAATTTGAACAACAGATACAGAATTTATTTACTTTTTTACTCTCCATTTTTACCAAAAAATTATGATATATTTTTCCGTTATTTTAGGCTTTGTATTTTTTTTAAATTAATTAACTTTTTTTGGAAAATATTAAAACACAGAATCTTACTTATTAATTTAAAAAAATATTTGTTGTTTCTTAAATACCTAAAAAATCAGCTCGTTGCCATAAGTTTGCAACACACATGAAAAATGCACTCACGCTTGGTAGCAAAAAAATTAGTGCATATTTGCACTAATTGCAAAAATGCTACCAATAGTGAATTCCGCTAATATAAATCTTTCAAATGTAAAAAGTAAATTAACTCTTTGCTAATGAAAATTTAATACTTTAACAATTTTATTGTTTAAATTTTGTGTCATATGTACGTACATACTTATATAATAAGTAAATAAAATATTGGGTGGGCAACTAAGTAAATGCGGAATACTTTTATATATATATAACTTAGTTTTATTAAACTTATGTGAAATAAAATATTTAAACAGAACTAAGAAGAGATACATATGTATGCATATACCGGGTGTTTTTTTCAGTGGTATAGAACTTCGAATTGAAATAAAACACAAGAAAATCGTTTTAATGACCATTAATTTGGCTTTATTGGAAGGATAATTTTATGCCATTAATGTTTAAATATGATTTCAGGCATGTGGCCGCCGCGGCTGGTTCGAATAAAGCCAATTCTACAGGTCCAATTTTTAACCACTTTTTCGAGCATATGGGGCCGTATGTCGGCAATAACGCCACGAATGTTGGCTTCCAATTCCCCTAACGTTTCTGGTTTGTTGGCGTAGACGAGCGACTTCACATATCCCCAAAGAAAATAATCCAATGGTGTCAAATCACACGATCTTGGTGGCCAATTGACAGGTCCATTCCGCGAAATTATGCGCTCATCGAATGTTTCCTTCAATAAATCGATTGTGGCGTGCGCTGTGTGGCATGTAGCGCCGTCTTGTTGGAACCACAACTCATCCACATTCATGCCATCCAATTCGGGAACAAAATAGTCGGTTATCATGGCTCTATACCGGTCTCCATTAACGGTAACTGCCTCTCCAGCATTATTTCGGAAGAAGTATGGCCCAATGACTCCACCAGCCCATAGAGCACACCAAACAGTCAGTTTTTGTGGATGTAATGGCGTCTCAAGGGTCGCATGTGGATTCTCTTCACTCCAAATGCGGCAATTTTGCTTGTTGACGTAGCCATTCAACCAAAAATGAGCCTCATCACTGAACAAAATTTTGCGATGAAAATCAGCATCGAGATCAATCTCAATTTTCGAAATAAATTTGCACGATTTGCAACCGTTGTTCTTTTGTCAACCTGTTCATGATGAAATGGCAAACCAAACTGAACATAAATGACATAAGAGTTGCCAGATTTGACCACAAAATGCCAGTTTTATCTCTATTCGAAAAACAAACCTGTAAAAAAACACCCTTCATGTACATTTTTACGTGACCGAAATTCAAAAAATATTTATATTTTGTATCTGTATTTTGTATTTGAAATACACAGCTTAAAAGTATTTTGTATTTTAAATACACAACTTGAAAGTATTTGTATTTTAAATACACAACTTGAAAGTATTTGTATTTGAAATACATCTAGGAATGTATTTTGCCCAGCCCTGATTATACCTATGTACATGATGGTGAAGGGTATTATCAGAATCGGCACGGCCGAATATAACACTCTTATTTATTAGTTTTTGTTTTCTTTCTTTTTTTACACTTAATATGATACCTAAAATTATGAGTCATAAATTTTTTACTACAAGGCAAAAGTTTTGAAAAAAGCTAAAACTGTCGTAAACGCGTTTGTGAATAACTGGTTGTGCTTCTACGGTGTTCCGATAGAACTACATTCTGATCAGGGAAGAAGTTTTGAATCTGCGATATTCCAGTAAATATATATTGTATTCGAAAAACGAGGACTACGCCACTACATCCACAAACTGACGGCATGGTCAAAAGATTTAACCGCACGTTGTACAGGTTATGACTTTACCTCCCGAACACCTGCAAAAATTTTTTTGGAACTGAGCTGAATTTGTCAGGTGATTTAGAATTCAGTATTAAGTTCACGACAATAGAGAAGCACGAAGAAGACTCTTCATGAATTCATACGTGGCCGAATATAATTGACCAGTGAAAAAATAAAGACTAGATACGATCTAGCAGCAAATTCCAAACGTCTTAAATGAGGGCCAGCTAGTTCTAATATACAACCCACAAAGGAAAAAGGGGCTGTCTCCTAAATAACAAGCTCATTGGTATGAACCTTTTAAGGTGATAAAAGAATAAATTGTGTGTATATAAAATTTAGATTTACAAAATCCCAGGATCAAAAATGAAAGTTATTTATCTCAAGCGCCTCGCCAACTAAGGAAAAGATAAATTTGTGCCTATTTTATAAAGATTTAGATTTTAATAGTTTGATATACATACATACATGTTAATTCTATTAGTTTAATTTACAGTAGTTTATGTACATTTTCTTTTGTTGGCTGGTTGGTCGACTAACATGCTAAGAAATAAACAGCCGAAATGTGTTATGTGCAGCATACTATAAGGCAAAGTTATTTTTTCTGTATATTTCTTAACTTACATGCGAGGACTTTTTGGAATGTTACAGAGTATCACTATGCCAATATAAATAGTCGAACAACACAACTAACATTATCAGTATAATAGTAACATTCGTTAAGTGTGTATTAAATTGAGTTGATAATAAAGGTGTATAACAATAAGGAAAATAAAGTACTTTAAACAAAATATGCGAGTGTGGTTAAAGAAAAAAATATGCTCTTACTTCTATAATATGTTTCAAGTGTTGTTATTTGCAATACAAAAGAATCCTCGGTTTATTTTAAGGAAATAAACCAACATTTATAAAGGTATAAAAGTAAAAATATATTCAGAGTAATAATTATCAAAATATCAATTAGATTGCGGGAAAAAAAAAATTCGTGTGAAACATCTGTAAATTATGTTATAAATCGGGGAAATTTATTAATACAAAAGTTATATATCTATGGCATACGGTAATAAGAACTTGAAGTCTTATAGAAGACATAGTGGGCCAATTCAAAGTGGTTGCATATCAGTCATATTTGTACTATTTCATATTATTTTATGCATGCATAAAATTTTTGTTAGTAATTTCCATACAAAAACAAGTAAGAGCGCTATATTCGGCCGTGCCGAATCTTATATACCCTTCACAACGTGTAGTCATGCAATAACAATTGTTTGTATCACCATTCAACCCATATAAAATACGTGCATACGTACACGTTAGAATAAATGTGGCATCGAATCCCAGCTGAGCCAAAAAAATTTTATTTTATTTTATTTAATATGTTATTTATATTTTATTATTTTTTTTTATATTTTTTTTAAATTTTTTTAAAAAAATTTTGTAGAAAAATTTTTAAAAAATTTTTTTTTAATTTTTTTTTAAATTTTTTTTTAATTTTTTTTTTTTAGTTTTTTTTATTATTTTTTTCTTATTTTTAATATTTTTTTTTTGTAATTTTTTTTGTTTGGTATATTTTTTATATGTATGTATGTTGTTGTTGTAATTGTGAAAAAAAAACGAGGTGGTCGTGGTTTTTTGCTCATATCTCAGAAAGTTATGGGGCGATTGTGCTGAATTTCAATAGCGATTCATTCCTGGATATTTCCAAGAGATTGATACCATATACAGATCTGAGGAACATATAGTTGGTTCTAAAAGTTGATTTCAACCAACAGACGGGCAGACGGTCAGGGCTTAATCGACTCCTCTATTCATAAGCTTTCAGAAAATATATACTTTATGGGGTCGGAAATGAAAATTGTAGAAATTACAAACGGAATGACAAAGCTATATATACCCTTGTGCACCACAGGTGAAGGGTATAAAAATAATATGACTTTACACATTTGTTTCCTATGTATAAGAAATTGTTTATGTTATACTTTTAACTATACTGTCTCTCAGAGAGAATTTCTTCGCCTCTCACCTCTCAGAGAGAATATTTTCTATTTCCTTCTTTCCTGTATACATACAATTTTTAACAGCGTCATCTCTTTGTCTTTTTTCTTGTATTAAATACATAATTTGTTAACAAAAGGTGTTCAAAGTCACTAGTCATATTAATATGAATTATATGACATAGTACAATATGAGAGTCTACTTTGAATTGGCCCAGTGTTTTCAGAGTGTTGTATTGGATTCAGAAAGGAATGAAAAAAATTTTGTAGTACTTTATTATTTTGTTTCCAAATAAATAAAAATTAAATTTTTTTTATTTCATATATTTGTTTATACATTTGCTAAAAATTTTTACTAAAAATTGTTTTAAAATATTTTTTGTAGTCTGCGTGTAAATTGAACAAGTTTTGTTGCATAAAATATTTCTTTTCTTTCTAATGGTGCGCGAGAGAAATTAATAAAAATCAGTTTGTACTTTTCGTTTTATTTTGTCATTCGTAATTTAAAATCTACCGTTAGGTGCGTATATAAAAAATTAAATTGTATGTAATAAAAATTGTTTTCTTTAAACATAAAAGCAAGTTAAAGAAAGACGAAAAAACAATTTTCTGATAGAAAACTCTACTTCCTTACAAAAATAGAAATTAAATAACTTTCCCTATTACTGATTTTTTATTTACCTGACGTTTAATATCAATTACGTTTAACAATACAACAGAAATTTTGTTCACAAGAAAATAAAACAAAACCGTATTTAATACACGGTACAGAATGCAATAGGGGTTGTAAATTAAACAAATAATTTCGGGCCTCAAGCTTCTATTTAAGGTGTTTTGCTATTTATAATAACTGAATTCACAAGTAGTCCTAAGTAGAGGTGGGAACAAAACATTCTAAAACGTACCATCTAGTGCTATGCAGCACTGTCAAGCCCTGTATTTAAATGTAAATTTAATTTCAAAACAAAACGTGCAGTATCAAGTTTTATAACAAAACAAAAGCTGCAGCTGCTTTAAGCTTTTGTTATAGCTGTTTTTGTTTTCTGTTGGGAAGTAGAATATCACATTTACACCTAAGCGAAATCTAGTAGATTTGATTTGAAATCTTTATTAATATCTATACCGTTTACACCACTGGTTTTTGACATTTTAAAAGATTTCGTTTTCAAAATGGTATATTTATTTACAAGGTCGTGAGAGAGGCTCTCTATACTCTACTTCTGTAAAACTCAAGCTCCATATAAATAAAATTTAAACAATAAAGTACTTGTGAAATTGCAACCACCTTATGTATTATAATGGAATTTTTCTTTATGCATCGAAGTGTTTTTTCATAGTACGCAAAAAAGTATTCGAATACAATTTCATTTTTTTCTCTCGTTTTTTGTATTATGCTCTGAATTAAACAAGATAAAAGTTGCGAGACAAATTCTATTTAGGATTTTTATGGTTTTTCATTCTTTTCACAAATAAAATAAATATTTTTTTTTTATTTAATTCGTTTGAAATACAAATTTTATTTTTAAAATTCGCCGTGTTTCATTCCTCTCACAAATTAAATATATTTAATTATAAGCAAAATAGAATCAAAAATTAATAATTCTTTTCAAATATTACGTCTTTTTATTTGTTGTTGTTTGTGGTATGAAAAAAATCTTAACATTAAATAATGTACAGTAGCAGCCATAATAATTTAAACAACACACAATGCAACAGATTGGATTTTACTTATATGTATATAAGTAGCTGTATCGTATATAAATATTATATTTTATATATATGTACATATATAATATTTTTATGATCACAAATTTAATTATAATTGATTTAAAGATGCGGGCAAAAAAACAACTTTATAGGTCTAATAAAATAATTAGGCATTTATAAACATATATATCCGTAAAATGTAAACAGAAAATTCATTTTATTCCTAATTTTTTAATTAAAGTGTTTGTCTTAAATTGAAACTCGGTATAAAGCTACTTTATATATAAGCATATGTCAAGCGCCTATAGGTAAGAAGTTGTGTGTCACACTGTACCCAATGCCTCTTTTAACAACACCAATACCTAAAAAACAGACGACATCAATAACAAGTAAAAGTGTTATATTCGGCCGTGCCGAATCTGATAATACCCTTCACCATCATGTACATAGGTATAATCTCACATCGTAGCTTAACCTATATTTCATGTTATTCCCCTTTTTTCTTTATTATTTCCGACGCCATCTTCGATTTTGAATTTTTACATAGTTGCCCTTTAATTTGATACCCATATTGATGGGGTTAAAAAAAATTTATCCGCCATTTTGTTTTAGACGCCATCTTGGATTTTACATTTAAGAATAATTTACTGTATTTTACTGTTCAAGCCCTTTAATTTTATACCAATATTGATGGGGTTCAAGAAGTTACATTTTAAACTACCAGATTTGGCTCATATATAAATTTATTGTCCGCCATTTTGTAGTGGCGGCCAACATAAATTTAAAGTTTTTTATGATGCTTTTATTGTTCTAGTCAAGTCCTTTCATATGATACCAATATTGACTCTCTCAGTTGTCTAGAAGCTGAAAAAAATTTATTTTCGTTTGTAAATTTTTAGTATATATTTAAAAATTTTTTTTTTGCCTATAACTTTACCGATAAGAGCCCGATTTATTCAAAATTTTACACGAATATCTCTAGAGGCATGTTATATCTACAAATAGGAGCAAAGATACCTATAAATTATTATTTGGTTGAACAATTTTAATTAAATATATATATATACTAGCATTTAACCCGCTACTTCGTTAGCGCAGTTCTTACTATTTATTGAAGTTCTATTTTTAGTTATTAAATATTTTTGGTTCAATTTATGAAAATTTTTATCTCTAATTGAATTTACTTAGAAAAATAAAAAGTAGAGTAAGGATTTATCGGGCATACATTTCCTAACTAAAAGCAAGATCACTGCTACTGAGTTTTAAAAATTAAGATTCATAAATGTCCCTAAAAATAAAAAATGTAATGATTCATAATTTGCAAAAATGACCTTAAAAATAATAAAAGTAAAATTTTTTTCTTCACTGAAACATCCACTTGGTTTATTATTACCTACATTCAGAATTCTATGTAAACAAAATATAAAAAACAAAAGAAAAAAAGTAATTTTGGTCGTCCATAATATTAGAAGTTAGACCTCGGATCAAAAAACACTAATTTTAACAATCTATGTTTACAAACGTAAAAATACAAAGATTACAATAAAAATGAAATCAATCAATCAAAAATTGAATCAACAATCCTTAATTTCACAATTACAGCTTTATAGACGTAGAAAATACAAAAAGTCCCCATTAAAATTCAGAAAAGTACCTTCTTGGTCGCCCATAACATTTTCGGTCTCATCTTGTATCAATAGCCACTAATTTTAAAATTCTAGCTTCGCAAACGTAGAATACATAAAAAGTACCAAAAAAATTCAAAAAAGTACCTTTTTGGTCGCCCATAACATTTTTGGTCTCACCTGAAATTAATAGTCCTTGATTGTACAATCCTACCTTCATAAACGTAGAAAATACAAAAAGTTCCAGAAAAATTCAAAAAAGTACCTTTTTGGTCGCCAATAACATTTTTAGTCTCACCTAGAATCAATAGTCCTTGATTGTACAATCCTATCTTCATAAACGTAGAAAAT